>CAMOHE010054583.1:1917-15428 GCA_946598075.1 Artocarpus hirsutus | reverse complement strand
AAAAAAAAAAAAAAAAAAAAAGAATTTCTCTCAATTTGAAGGTTCGAAATTCAAGACGTACCAACGCGAGCCTTGTGGCCTCTAGCCGAGGGGTTTTGAACGACAATGTGTTTAGGAACGCCCTTGTCGGAAAAATCGACGTCGAATGAACCCTCTCGCTGTTCTTCCAGAGAGTTCGCCAGGCAGAGAGCTTCGTTGAGCTTGGCCTGCAAGTAGGGCTCCGGCCGGAGACGGGGCTGAACTACGAACAGCTTCGGGAGGTTTTCCAGGCCAGGAACAGCCTCGTACGCCGTCGAATCCTCGGAGAACGGCGCGGATGGAACCACAATCGACGGCGCAGGGAGGATTCGAGAAGAGCATGACGACGGCGATACGAGCGAATTTAGGGTTTGGAAGAGAGGCCTCAGAAGATGAGGACGTGGAAGAGAGATTGCTCTCATCATTTGTTCGGAGCTTGGTTTCGAAATGGGATGCTTCTTCTTCTTCTTCTGAAAATGGGGTGTTGTGGGATTAGCCTCTGAGAATGAACGACGGAGACTACACACCCCCTTCTACAGTGGAGCTAAACCGACATCTCAAGAGACGACATGTCGTTTATTTATTAGGTGATAACGACAAGTCATGTTCAGTGAAGTTATAAGCCAAGTCGCGGAGTTCTATTTGCACACCCACTTTTCATGCCTTTCTTTTGCATGTATCATCTTATAATTTTTAAATAACTATCTTCTATAGTTACAAAACTATTTTTAAGGTTATTATTTTCTTTTATCTTTTTTTTTTTTGGTTCATGTCCACCATTTTTTATTATTTTAACATTTTTATTTCTCTATTTTTCTTTAATTTTTTGGTTCTTTTTTGAATTTTTAGACATGAAACATTTGCATACTTAAAGAAAATTTTTAAATTAAACATTATATATATTCATTACAGCTTATTAAAAAATATTATATTCACTGATTATGTTTTCTAAAAATACTTTATTATTATCACATTTGTTAATTTAATAAGATGGTAAATTGTTTTAGTAGTCTCCAACTCTTCACAAAAGTGAACATTTAGTTCCCAATATTTTATTTTTATCTCCAACTTTTTATTTTAGTTGCTGAAGGAACAATTTAACAGTTTAATAGTTAATTTTAGATAAAAAAGTTATAAAATAGTCCCTAAAATTAACAAATTGGTCCACAAAGTTACCAAAAAGACGATAAACTGACTCCTAAAATTAATAGTTTTAACTGTTAAATCGGTTCTTTAGCAACTTAGAGACTAATAAATTAAAAACAAAAGAACGATGATTAAAATCTCACTTTCGTGAAAGGTTGAAAACTAATGTGAGAATTTATCCTTAATAAAAAGAGCAAATTAATAAACAATCATACAAACTGTTTGACGATATCAGATTATTTCAACAATCATGCAAACTTGTTGCTTTTGACATAGGCTATTTTAATCTATTCTCATATTTCTTCCAACAATCAATGAAAAATAGAGGAATAATTGTAGTGAATAATAAAGAAAATTTTACTTCCCTCCATATGATTTTTTGGAATAGTCATTGAACGATAAAAATTAAAGTTTTGTCACAAAAAGATTTATGCATCAAAAGTTTGCTTATTTAGGAAGATGACATCGAGGTGTGTGTGGAAAAAAGAAAAAAAAAAAGATGTGTCATTATTATGCATCAGAAGCTTGCTTATTTAAGAAGATGCCGCTTATTAAAATTTTATTTCTCTTTTATGTTTTCATAACTACATTTTTTCTTCTTTGTTTTAAAATTCTAATCTTACATTTAATATTTTGTCCCTATTTTTATCCAATTTCCTAAACACCAAAACAAACTGCAAATCAAATAAAAAAAACCCTATCTTTCTCTCCTCTCTCTACGCCCTTCTCTTCCGTCTTCGTCTCTTTCTCTACAGTAGTGGCAAACTCTCTAGCGAAGTCACATCATCGTCATTCTTCGGCGTTGTAGATCCGATGAAGATCTTCTTGTTCGGATCTATAATGGAGGCCATCTACGTCGTGATATCCAGTGAAGCTCGGACTTGTCGTGATCATACTTCTTCGTCCAAATCCTGGCATAGGTAATTTGCCAGGATTTTCACCATGACAATGATCTTCTTTGGCTCTTTTTTCATCTCTACTCAGTCAAAAATAGATCAAATGATCGTAACGCGAACAAAGATCTTGAAGCTCCACATTTAGCGATCGACCTTCTCCATCCAGATCTCGACACCAGTGATTTGAGCGTCGGTGATTGGGCGATCGGTCTTCTAACTCAAGATGAAGAGTGATTAACACCGCTACATTGCCAAGTTCAAGACCGAAGCTAAGAGTAAGGAGGCCTCCGAGAGCATTCTCTCCACTAATAAATCTGTTCAGGTTTCTCCCTAATCTTCTTTTTTTCTAGATTTCTATGTCGATGTGCGTATTTATGCCTTTAGATTTTTGAGTTCATCGTTTTGATTTGTCAACTGATTTTTTTATATGATTTCTTACTTGCTGTACGAATCTATATTTGGTTTCTCCCTTCTTTTGACACGCCCCGGAGTACAGGAGGTGACATGACAGTTTAATTAAGTTAATTAAAAAAAAAATTAGTTAAAACATGGGTTTAAGAATTAAGGAGTTTATTTATAAAAATGTGAAAATTTTAAAAACTTTTATTTAAAGCGAGCAATTATAATATTCGAACAAATAAAGATAACAAATAAGCAATAAGAAAATAATAAAAATAATAAAAATAATAAAAATATAAGGTGAGGCAAGAATGGGTCCCACTGACCAACATCTTGTGCACACACATAGTGCTGACAATATCAAATTACAACCATAGTCCAAAATAAAAGAGAAAGTTATGATTATACATGCCTTGAATTGTTTGTTCTATAACCTATCTAGATCTTCTATTAGTCGCAAGTCCGATTAGCGGACTCTTCTTCGATCCTAAGCTGATATCCACCTAAGGGGTAAGATTTTAAAACAAGTAAAAAGTGAGCGAAAAGCTCAATAGGACTATAATTTGAAAATATTTAATTTTAAAAGAAATTTCATTATTCAAATAAATATATAGAAAACGAACTAGAACAAATAAATAATAGATGAAAATTTAATAAAAAGTTTCCTTACCCAAACAGTTTAAATAGGTCGACTAGAAAAATACCATTTTCTTTTCCTGGGCAAACCATATGTATTTCACCACCGTAGTGGCCCAGTTGGGTTTTGAAACCTGCCCCTAAGGTTGCACACTATACGATCCGATCTCTGATATGATATCATGTCCTTAAATATAATTATATATATATCTTTCTATAATTATAAAAATCTCTTTTTACTAAATATAACCATTTATATTCATTATGAGGTTTATTATGAAAATCACCTCAATTCTACCATTTATGAAATCAGTCAATAAAAATATATTTTCAACCAATCATTTGAAAACTTTTTGTAAAAAATTCCTTTGAGGCCAAAACATTTAAAACTAGCTACCAAGGAAGGGGTAGAAGTCCTACCTTATTACTCGTGTCGGTGTCCTACACCGTAATCCCGGTCCGCTATACGTTAGCTCCGCGGATCCACGTACAAGCTTAAATGGAAACTAGGCCTATTAGTATCTAGCGTGAAATATTATATGTTACTAAATCATCTTATAGTGTCTTAATGTGTCATTTAAGTTTGTAAAACCATTTTACAAAGTCAGAATTTCAATCGGGGTTCAAAACCATGAAAACAGGTGAAAAATTACAAAATTTTTACCATGCCAGTTGGCCTGTCGGTCCCCTGTTTTGGCCGGCCGAACTACACAGTTCGGTTTGCCAGAAAATCAAGTCTGATCAGCAGAACTTTTTCAAGTTCGACATGCCAGTCGTATGAATTCGGCCTGCTGAACATGAACTTTGGCCTGCTAATATGGAAAAATTCTAGAATTTTTCAAGCACGAGATTTTACCTCCTAAACCCAAATCTCAAATTCCAAACTGTATTCTCAAATCTCAGGCATGAATAATGATCATAGTTGATAGAAAAACATAATTGATTACTTTTTAATGCATTAAAATAAGATTTAGACAAAATTTTTGAAAAAATCCAAAAATGGAAAAAATTAGAAGAAAATGAAAAATTTTGATTTAAATCCGTTTTTGATCAAACAAAGTTTATATTCTAGTTATTCTAAGTTCCTCTAACCTAGATTGAAGGTTTTCTAAGCTTAGAAAAGCTTAAATTTTAAAATGCAAGAAAATTTAAAAAATTGAAAAAGTTTTGAAATTTAGAAACTAACCTCGAATTCAAGCTTCGAATCGTGTTTTTGGTCGTCAAATCTCGTTCCCAAGCCTTCAATCCACTAACTTGAAGCTTGGGTTTGGTTTTTTTTTTTTCAAAAATTTTGAGAGGAAATTGAGGGAGAGTGAGAAACCGAGAGAGAGAGTGAGAAAGAGAGAGACGGGCGAGAGAGAGGAAAGAGAAACAGTGTGAGTGAGAGTAAGAAAGAGAAAGAGAGAGTGAAAATAAATAGAGAAAAAATGGACGGTTTTACTGTGCCAAAATTGTATACTGCCTATAGTTTTGTAAAACAGACATTTTGACGAATTGTTTTATATCAAAAGTTCAAAATAACAATTAAAATGATTAAGAGTAATTAAAAATTATTAAAATTATCGAAAACAACTTAAATCTGAAAACTTATAAAATGACCAAATTAAGTTTAAAATATTTATTACAGCACACTAATTCACCATTTTACATATTAATAATATTTAATTAATTTCGGGGCTTACAACTCTTCACTCCTAAAAGAAATTTCATCCTCGAAATTTACAAATCAATTCAAAAACAGAACAAATGCGAATACAACTCCCGCATACTCGACTTTAATTCCCAAGTGACTGCATCAACCCCGTGATGCTGCCACACGACCTTAACTAACGGAATCTCATGACAGCATAGGCTAATCACTTTACGGTCGATGATCTGGATCGACACTTCTTCATATGTTGTGTCTTCCTGAATCTGTACGTCCTGTAACGAAACGATCTTGTCCTGCTCAGGCGGATACTTTTGAAGCATCGACACGTGGAATATGTCATGAACATGCAAAAGTTTTAGAGGAAGGTTGAGTCGATAAGCAACCACACCAACACATTGGGTAATATCGAACGATCCAATATATCTTGGTGCTAGTTTTCTTTCACTCCGAATCATGAAACGCCTTTGCGAGGTGATACCTTCAAGAGAACAAAGTTTCCTATCTCAAATTCCAAGGGTCGATGTCTACTATCTGCATAACTCTTCTGTCGACTCTGAGCTGCTTTCAGTTGATCTTGAATCACGACATTCTTCTCATTACTATCGTGAATCTCATCTGGCCTAAGAATAACTCTATCTTTCAGTTCCGCCTAACACACTAGTGATCAACACGGTCGTCCATATAGTGCTTCGAATGGTGCCATGCCAATACTCAAATGATAGCTGTTGTTGTATGCAAAATATGCTAGATGTAAATACTTCTTCCAATTTTTGCCGAAGTCTAACGTACAAGCACGCAACATGTCTTCGAGAATCTGAATGACCCGGTCAGATTGCTCATTGGTCTAAGGATGAAATGCTATGTTGAAGTTCAAATCTGTACCTAAAGCCTCTTAAAAGCTTCTCCAATACTTGGCATTGAATCTGGTGTCTCTATATGATGTGATGGACAAAGGAACTCTATGCAATCTTATTATATTCTACAGATACAATTCCCCAAAAATCTTCCTCGAACATATCGACCTGAACAAAATGAAATGAGCTGACTTTGTCAATCTGTCGATCACGACCCAAATTGCATCGTGCTGCTGCTTCGTCCTTGGCAATCCAGTAAGAAAATTCATCGTCACGTGCTCCCATTTCCACCCGAGAATAGGAAGTGGTTGAAGTTGACATGCTGGCTTCTGATGCTCGGCTTTCACCTGAAGACAAGTCGTACACTTGGCCATGTATTCTCAGATATCCTTTTTCATACCTTTCCACCAATATTGCCTTTTCATATCACGATACATCTTCGTACTCCCCAGGTGAATAGCAAACTGAGACTTGTGAGCTTCGTCTATTATGGCCTTCATCACTTCTACGATTACTAGAACTGTCGGACGCTACATGAAGTATAAAGATCTATCTGTATGTATTTTCCATTCTTCAAACTACTCTCTGTTCTGAATTCGTGTCCAGATTCCCTGAAAATGCTGGTCTTGCCACTGATTCTGATTTACCATCTGAACAAGAGCTGGGGTTGTCTCCATGTGATACACCAAAATGTGATCATAGTCTTCATAATACTGTAGCCCGAACTCGCTTACTATTGCTTCTCTTTTCCAATCTTCAAGAGCCAAACATGCAAGTATCCCTGAAGACTTCTTACTAAGCGCATCCATGACTACATTAGCTTTTTTGGGATGATAGCAAAATCATAATCCTCCATGTACTCCATCCACCTTCACTGTTTCAAGTTTAAATCCCTATAAGTAACAGATACTTCAAACTCTTATGGTCGGAGAAAACCTAAAATGTTGCCCTGTACAAATAACATCTCCAGATCTTTAATGCGTGAATCACTACTATAGGCTCCAAATCATGAGTAGGATAATTTCGCTCGTGAGGTCGTAGCTGTCTCGATCTATACACTACCACGTGTCCTTGCTGCATCAATACGCACCCAAGTCCACGTCCTGATGCATCTGTATAAACTTCGTTCGGCTCATCACTATTGGGAATGATCAATACTGGAGCTGAGGTCAATCGATTCTTTAACTCTTGAAAAGTGAGCTCATATTCTTTATCCCACTCAAACCTGACATTCTTCCTGATCAGTCTTGTCAACGGTGCTACTATCTTCGAGAAATCCTCTACAAACTTCCTGTAATATCCTACAAGTCCCAAGAAGCTACGAATCTCTACCACATTCCTCGGTGGTTCCCATTCCACTATGGCTTCTATCTTTGACGGATCCACTGAGATACCATGCTCGGAGATGACATGACCCAGAATTTGACCTTTGTTAACCAGAACTCACACTTTTCCTTCTTAGCATATAACTGATGCTCCTGCAGAGTCTGAAGCACGATTCTGAGATGCTGCTCATGCTCCTCCCAAGTCTTAGAATAAACCAAGATGTCATCAATGAACACGATTACGAACTGATCCAAGTAAGGCTTGAATATCATGTTCATCAAATCCATGAAGGCTGCCGCAGCATTCGTCAATCCAAATGGCATCACCAAGAACTCAAAGTGTCCATACTGGGTCCTGAAAGCTGTCTTGGGAATGTCTTCTTCCTTAATCCAGAGTTGATGATACCCTGACCTTAAATCTATCTTTGAGAAATACTACAAACCACCCAACTGATCAAACAACTTATCGATTCTGGGCAGAGGATACTATTTCTTCACTATGACCTGATTCAATTATTGATAATCTATGCATAACCTGAGGGTTCCATCATGCTTCTTTGCAAACAAAACTGATGCTCCCCATGGTGATGTCCTATTCTGGATGTATCCCTTATCAGTAAGCTCCTGAAGCTGCTTTCTGAGTTTTTTCATCTCTGTCGGTGCCATCCGATAAGGTGCTATGAAAATCGATGCTGCTCCTGGAAGTAATTCAATACCAAATTCGATCTCTCGATGTGGTAGTAATCTTGGTAGCTCATCAAAGAAGACATCTTCAAATTCATCTACCACTGGGATTGTTGCGTTCCTACGCAAGGCACTAGACTCTTCCCTAGGGTCATGAGGAAGGCATAACAAGCTGCATTCTTCCGCCCTCCGAGACAAGCCCTTACAAGACGCTTACTCATCAGCCGATCACCACCTCCCTGGTAAGTGATCGTCATCCCCTTATTTGACACTGGGGTTACTTTCCTAAGTTGGCAGTCTACCACTGCATTATGCCTAGACAACCAGTCCATCCCTAAGATTACATCATACGATCTCATGGGGATTATAATTAAATCACTTTTCAAAACCTCATCCCTAATTTTTATTTTACAAGCTTTACAAATACTATTCATACACACCCACCCCAAGGGTGAAGCTATAACTAAGGGTTCATCAAACTCTTCTATTTCTAATCCCAAGGCATGTACAAAAGAGCTCGAAATAAGAGAATGAGTGGCACCAATATCAAATAATATGTGTGCTAAGGACTAGGAAACCATAATCGCACCATCGACAACCGCATTGCTGGTCTGGGCATCTGAACTCCCTGATGTCATTGTGTGAACCTGTACTAGAGCTTTTCCTTTACCTCTACCAACACCACTAGATCCTAGGTTAGTTGGCCGATACTGTTGCGATGATGGCGACTGCACACTGGTTGTACTCGACACTCGATATTGAGGGACGTTACGCTGAAAGTTCTACGGTTGTTGTTCTTGTGCTGAATATGGCAGTTGCTGAGGAGAAAACTGATGGAACTGAAACTGAGGGTATTGTTGAGGTTGAGGTTGAGTCTGAGGCTGGGGTTCACGACTAGCTCCTTCTCTAGTATAAAATCCTAGGCGAACACTCCTGATCGGACAATTTCTCTTGATGTGTCTTGGTTGTTGACAATAATGGCAATGAAAGCTATAAGGGTTGCTACGCCCGCTGCTAGACGAACTGCTGCTGCCACTGTTCGCACCACCCTATTTGTTCTTTCTCAGAGTCGGTTGACCACTGGTGCTCCTTCTACTGCTCCTCTGTAGTCCTCCTGATATCTTAGCTCGATTGTCACAGTACTGCGTGTAATCATTCTCCACTAATATTGCTGATGACACAAGTTCTCCGAAGTTCTTGAGTCGCAGGGCAACCACCTATCGTCGGATAGGGGCTTTGAGTCCTTCCTGAAACTTAATGCACTTTTCACATTTCGATGCCACTGCAGAGGGAGTAAACCTGGCCAACTCATTGAACTTCACCTCATATTCCTGAACTGACATATCACCCTGTTGCAACCCATAGATTCTACCGCCTTTTGGTCCTTGTATCCTTACGAAAAGTACTGATAGTAAAATAGCTCCTCAAACTTGTCCCAACTGATGTCACCATTGTTTTCTAGGCGCTTCGCCTGCTTCCACCAAGTATTGGCACCACCTTCGAATTTGTATGCTGTAAATTCCACGTAATATTCCGCTGGCACACCAAGAGTATCCAAATGCTTCACGATCGAATCTAGCCAATATTTTACCACCTGCAAGTCCCCAGTTCTATTAAAAGTTGGTACAGACGCACGTGAAAATTTTTTAAAGTACGAATGCTGGCGGCTAGCCTTGGAATCATCCGGTCTTGCCTTTCTGCCATCTGCCAGAATGTAGCAAACATAGCCCTCATCATTTCCAAACTTGGCATCAGCTATCGAGCGTCGTCTAGGTGTCATTCTCTCACTTCTGAAAACAAAATTTGGATTGTCAGTGGTATTTCATTGTCGTACCTATGTGTGTACAATTCCCAAGGTTTATAACCTTAGACTCTGATACCATTCTGTCATGCCTCGGAGTATGGGAGATTATGTGACAATTTAATTAAGTTAATTAAATAAAAATTTAGTTAAAACATAGGTTTAAGAATTAAGGAGTTTATTTATAAAAATGTAAAAATTTTAAAAACTTTTATTTAAAGCAAGCAATTATAATATTCGAACAAATAAGGATAACAAATAAGCAATAAGGAAAAAATAAAAATAATAAAAATATAAGGTGAGGCAAGAATGGGTCTCCCTGACCCACATCTTGTGCACACATTTAGTACTAACAATATCAAAATACAACCACAGTCCAAAATAAAAGAGAAAATTATGGTCATACATGCCTTGAATTGTTTGTTCTATAACCTACCCAGATCTTCTACTGGTCGCAAGTCCGATCAGCAGACTCTTCTCTGATCCTAAGCTGATATCCACCTAAGCGGTAAGATTTTAAAATAAGTAAAAAGTGAGCGAAAGGCTCAATAAGACTATAATTTGAAAATATTTAATTTTAAAAGAAATTTCATTATTCAAATAAATATGTAGAAAACGAACTAAAACAAATAAATAAATAGATGGAAATTTAATAAAAACTTTCCTTACCAAAATAGTTTAAATAAGTCAACCAGAAAAATATCATTTTCTTTTCCTAGGCAAACTATATGTATTTCACCACCGTAGTAGCCCAGCTGGGTTTCGGGACCTACCCCCAAGGTCGCGCACTACATGGTTCGATCTTTGATATGGCATCATGCCCTTAAATATAATTATATATATCTTTCTATAATTATAAAAATCTCTTTTTACCAAATATAACCATTTACATTCATTATGAGATTTATTATGAAAATCACCTCAATTCTACCATTCATGAAATCAGTCAATAAAAATATATTTTCAACCAATCATTTGAAAACTTTTTGTTAAAAATTCCTTTGAGGCCAAAACATTTAGAACTAGCTACCAAGGAAGGGGTAGAAGTCCTACCTCGATACTCGTGTTGGTGTTCCATATCGTAATCTCGGTCCACTATACATTAGCTCTACGGATCCACATACAACATTAAATGGAAACTAGGTCTATTAGTATCTAGCATGAGATATTCTATGTTACTAAATCATCTCATGGTGTCCTAGTGTGCCATTTAAGTTTGTAAAACCATTTTACAAAGTCAAAATTTCAATCGGGGTTCAAAATGGTGAATACGGGTGAAAAATTACAAAATTTTCACCATGCTGGTTGGCCTGTCAGTCCCTTGTTTCAGCCGACTGAACTACACAGTTTAGTTTGCCAAAAAATCAAGTCTGGTCGGCCAAACTTTTTCAGGTTTGGCCTGCCAGTTGTATGAATCTGGCTTGCCGAACTTATGAATCCGGCATGCTAACATGAACTTTAGCCTGCCGATCTAGAAAAATTCTAGAATTTTTCGAGCATAGAATTTTACCTTCCAAACCCAAATCTAAAATTCCAACCTGTTTTTTCAAATCCTAGGCATGAATAATGATCATAGTTGATAGAAAAACATAATTGATTACTTTTTAATGCATTAAAACAAGATTTAAACAAAATTTTTGAAAAAATCCAAAAATGGGAAAAATTAGAAGAAAATGAAAAATTTTGATTTGCATCAGTTTTTAATCAAACAAAGTTTATATTCTAGTTATTCTAAGTTCCTCTAACCTAGATTGAAAGTTTTCTAGGCTTAGAAAAGCTTAAATTTTAAAATGTAAGAAAATTTAAAAAATTGAAAAAGTTTTAAAATTTAGAAACTAACCTCGAATTCAAGCTTCGAATCGCGTTTTTGGTCGTCAAATCTTGTTCCCGAGCCTTCAATCCACTAACTCGAAGCTTGGGTTTCATTTTTCTTTCAAAAATTTTGAGAGGAAATTGAGGGAGAGTGAGAAACCGAGAGAGAGAGTGAGAGAGAGAGAGACGAGCGAGAGAGAGAAGAGAAAGAGTATGAGTGAGAGTGAGAAAGAGAAAGAGAGAGTGAAAATAAATAGAGGAAAAATGAGCAATTTTACTGTGCAAAAACCGTGTGCCGCCCACAGTTTTATAAAACAAATATTTTGACAAATTGTTTTATTTCAAAAGTTCAACATAACAATTAAAATGATTAAGAGTAAGTAAAAATCATTAAAATTATCAAAAACAACTTAAATATAAAAACTTACAAAATGACCAAATTAAGTTTAAAATATTCATTACGGCACACTAATTCACCATTTACATATTAATAATATTTAATTAATTTCAGGGTGTAACATCTCTTCTTTTGCTTTTAGTGTTAAATTTTGCAAGTTTGATGCGGTGGACATGGGCAAACGACATTTAATTGGCATTTAAAAGTTTGTTCTCAAAAAAACAAGATATGATTATCAATTTCAAGGATTATAAGTTTGATGTCATTTATATTGACAAAATGATGTACATTGCTAATTTTTGTTTTTGTTTGGATGAGTTTGTTATTCTCTTTTCCGAGAAGATAACAATGAGTGGACATTTGAAAGAATGACATATTGTTGATTTTTAGCTTGTCAATCGCTCGTAGATGTAGTTTTGTGTAGAAGCCTAGACATTGAAGGCAAACTTGCTCTAACTGATGCTTTTGGTTCCTTTTTCTTTTTTTTTTTTCAAGTTTTTTTGGTTTTGTTTTAAGTTTTAAGCTGAGGAAATGTTTTTTTAGTTGTTTAATTGACATTTATGTTCTGGTGTATTATATAAATTTTTTGTATTATCTAGTTGTTTTTGTGTAATAAATTAAATCTGGTCGTATATTTCTATTGATTTGCTATGGTTGTTTTTTTTTTCAATCTCGAGTATATAGTTTATATATTATTTAATATAACAGAACCTGATAGGTTTTAGCTCCAAAACTTAGCAGGTTATGCTTTGGCCTCTCGCGCCAGTGATTGCAGGTGGTTAGTACTTCTTTGTTTTAAAGAAAATATGTTGGAACTTAGGAGGTTCTAACTTTGGAACCTATCAAGTTACACTTCGACACTCATGCTAGCGACCAAAGGCAATTGGTGCTTCTTCGTTTCAAAGAAAATATTTTGGAACCCGGTACGTTTCAACTCCAAAATCTACAGGGTTACCCTCTGGCACCCCACGCTAGCGACCGGAAGTAGTTGGCGCTTATTTGTTTCAAAGAAAGTATATTGAAACCTAGTAGGTCCTAACTTTAAAATCTACCGGGTTACGCTTTGGTACCTTGTGTTCGTGACTGGAGGCTGTTCGTGCTTCTTTGTTTTAAAAAAATTATTTTAGAACCTAGTAGGTTCTAGCTTTGAAACTTAATAGGTTACACTTCAATAACCTATGCTAGCGATTAGAAGTGGTTAAGGCTTCTTTCTTTCAAAGAAAATATGTTGGAATTTAATAGAATCTAGCTTTAGAACCTACCAGGTTACACTCTGGCACCCTATGTGGGCGATGGATATAGTTTGTACCTTTTTTTAAAAAAGAAAATATCTTTGAATCTGGTAGATTCTAGCCCCAAAACTTACTAGGTTAGGCTCCAACAATCTGGAGGCGGTAGGTGCTTATTTGTTTCAAAGAAAATATGTTAGAACTTGATAAGTTTCAGCTCTGGAACCGATCAGGTTATGCTCCTTCACCTCGCATCTGTGGCTAGAAGTGGTTAGTGTTTCTTTGTTTTAAAGAAAATGTTTTAGAACCTGATAGGTTCTAGCTTTGGAACCTACTAGATTACGCTCCCATAGTGTAACGCCCGCCTAATTTGATGTAACGGATAATGTTATGTTAATGACGATGTTATGATATGTTTATGATGATGTTAAGTGATATACTCTTGATAAGTGTTATACTCTTGATAAGTGCTATAATATATGATAAATGGTGCTAACCATTTTATTTTAAGTGTTATGACAGGTGACGCTCGCGTGGAATTGATGTGCTCAAATGTTCATGTCATTAATGTTATGTGATTAATTATTTTATGGATAATTATATGTTATGAATGAATTTTGAGTGTGAAGGCAGTTCGGCAGGCCGAACTATTAAGTTCGGCAG
>CAMOHE010054582.1:14787-41164 GCA_946598075.1 Artocarpus hirsutus | reverse complement strand
GATAACTTCTCTATTGGGTTATTTGAATTAAAACTGAGCTTTATCCAATAGAATCTCGGGTGAAAAATAAAAGATTCGCGTGATTTTTTATTTCGGCAGTTCGGCATGCCGAACAGGCAAGTTTGGCCTGCCGATCAGGCAAGTTCGGCCTGCCTATGCGCGAATTAAAAATCACGCATTTTCACACGTTTTTACGCGTATCTTATCCGATATAGACCCGAATTTGGTTCTGTTTCAAATTTTTGAGACCTTATCTAATAAGGAATGACCCTAGACCCAACCTCTATAAATAAGGAGTGAGTCTAATGAGTTATTCAAGAAAGAAACAGATCAAGAGAGAGATTAAGAGTGATACTCTAGTGGTGAGAATCTGAAACTCCCTGAGAGCTCTTGTTCACAAATCACGAACACTAGCTTTGGGTTCTCTCAATTGATTGGAAGGAGAGTCACCTTGAGGCAGAGCTGTACGTGTGAGCCCACACTCACTCCGATCGTGGATAGAGAATAGCAAAGAAGACCAGTTGGTTGAGGCTCTTCTGGAACGTTACTTCTCTACACAGACTTCGGGAGCTTTTCGGCGCATACAAGGTTAGTAAGATCAGGTTAATTTATACATATAGCATGTCAAACTTGTGTTTTGAAAAATACTCTGATTTAAATTTTTTTTAAAAAATTTCGCTGCGTATTATTTTTCCAACACTTACGTGACAAAACCTTTAAGAGAACGAAGTCTCCTACTTCGAACTCCAAAGGTTGGCATCTCCTATCCACAATACTCTTCTGCTTACTCTAAGCAGCTTTCAACTAATCATAAATCACAGCGACCTTTTAATTGCTCTCATGGATCTCATTAGGCCTGATAATGAGCTTGTCCTCTGGTTCTACCCAACATACTGGCAATCGACACAGTCTTCTGTAGAGTGCCTTGAACTATGACATACCAATACTTGCTTGGTAGCTGTTGTTGTATGTGAATTCTGCTAGATGCAAGTGTTTCTTCCAATTCTTGCCAAAATCCAATATATAAACATGTAACATGTCCTCCAAAATTTGAATAACTTGCTCAAATTGCCCGTCTATCTGAGGATGAAATACAGTGCTGAAATTTAAATCCGTCCCTAAGGCTTCTTAGAAACTCCTCCAATACTTGGCATTAAATCGGGTGTCTCATTTTGAAGTGATGGACAATGGGACCCCATGCAATCTCACTATATTCTTCAAGTACAATTCTCTAAGAACTCTCCTCTAGCATGTCGATCTAAAAGGTATGAAATGTGTAGATTTTGTTAACCTATCGACAACAACCCAATTGCATCATGCCTCTGCTCCATCCTTGGCAAACCGATGAGGAAGTCTATCGTAACATGCTCCCATTTTCACCCTAGAATGGGAAGTGACCGACGTTGTACCACGGGCTTCTGATGCTCAGCTTTCACCTGAAGACAAATCACGCACATGGCAACGTCCTCGAAGACATCTTTTTTCATACCTCTCTCCCAATATTGCCTCTTTAGATTGCGATACATCTTTATGCTTCCCAGATGAATAGCAAATCGAGACTTATAAGCTTCATCCATCATAGCCTTCATTACTTCCTCTATCGTAGGCACTACCAGACGTACCTTGAAGTGCAACGACCCATCTACGTGTATTTTCCATTCTTTAAACTGCTCCCCTTTATGGATCCGCATCCATATTACCTGAAAATGTTGATCTCGTCATTGATTCTGTTTCACCATCTGAACAAGCATTGGGGCCGATTCTATATGGTACACTGAAGCCTGATCAAAGCCTTCATAATACTGTAGCCCGTACTTACTAATTGTAGCATCTGTTCTCCATTCTTCAAGTGCCAGGTAAGCAAGAATTCCTAAAGACTTCCTATTAAGCACGTCTGTAACTCTATTAGCCTTCTTTGGATGATATTGCAACATGAAAATGTAGTCTTCCATGTATTCCATCCATCTTCGTTGCCTTAAATTTAAATCCCTCTGAGTGAACAAACACTTTAAGCTCTAGTGATCCTAGATTACCTAGAATGATGCTCTATATAATTAATATCTCCAAATTTTCAAGGCATGATTCACTACGGCAAGCTCTAAGTCATGAGTGGGGTAGTTTTGCTCATAAGGTCTTAGTTTTCGTGATCCATAAGCCACAATTCGTCCATTTTGCATCAATGCACATCTGAGTTTTCGTCCCGATCTATCGGTGTAGACTTCGTATGGCTCGTCACTACTTTGTATGATTAATACAGGAGCGGTAGTCAACCAGTTCTTTAATTCCTAGAAGGTATACTCATATTCTACATCCCATTTAAACTAAACATTATTCTTGATCAATCGTGTCAATGGAGCTGCTATCTTCAAAAAATCCTATATGAATTTCCTATAGTATCCAACAAGTCCAAGAAAACTATAGATCTCAACCACATTCCTTGGTCATTCCCACTGCACTATTGCTTCTATCTTAGAAGGATCCATGAAAATACCTTGCTCCGAGATGATGTGTCCTAAAAACTTGACCTTAATCAACCAAAATTCACACTTTTCCTTTTTGGCGCATAGTTAGTGCTCTTCCAAGGTCTGAAGCACGATCCTTAGATGTTCTTCATGCTCCTCCTAGGTCTTAGAATAGATCCATATGTCATCAATGAACACAATCATAAACTGACCTAAATAAGGCCTGAAAATCTGGTTCATTAAATCCATGGAAATTGCAGGAGCATTCGTCAACCCAAAGGACATCACTAGAAATCTGAAGTGTCCCTACCGGGTCTTAAAAGTTGTCTTGGGAATATCTTCTTCCTTGATCCTAAGTTGATGGCATGCAGATCACGAGTTTATCCTCGAGAACTACTAAGAACCTCATAACTGATCAAATAATTCATCAATCTTAGGCAGTGGATACTTATTTTTTATGGTGACCCGATTCAACTACCAATAATCAATACACAATTGAATAGTACCATCATGCTTCTTGACAAATAGAATTGGTGCACCCCATGGTGACGTACTATTTTGAATATACCCCCTATTTGTAAGTCCCTTAAGTTGCTTTCTCAATTCCTTCATTTATACCAGTGCCATTCGATATGGTGCTATAGAAATTGGAGCAGTCCCGAGGAGTAACTCGATGCTAAATTCAATCTCTTAGTGTGGTGGTAATCTTGGTAACTCGTCAAGGAAGGCATCATTGAACTCGTCGACCACTGTTATCATTACATTCCTTTCTACTATGCTAGATTCTTCTTCTAGACTCAAAAGGAATGCATAACAAGCCAGATTCTTTCGTCCTTTAAGGCAAGTCTTCATGAGTCACTCATTCATCACTCGATCATAGCCACCCTGGTAAGTGATCGTTGTCCCCCTATCAGTCGCTAGAGTTTCCTTTCTAAGGTGACAATATATAATAGCATTATACTTGAACAACCACTCCATTCCTAAGATTACATCATAGGAACCCATAGGGATTACAATCAAATCAATTTTTAGAATCTCATGACCAATCATTATCTTATAAGATTTACATATACGGGTTGGATACACTCACCCCAAGGGTGAGGTAATTACTATAGGCTTATCAAATTCCTCTATTTCTAATCCCAAGGCATACACAAATGAACTCAAAATGAGAAAATAAGTGGCACCAGTATCAAACAAAACATGAGCTAAAGACTAGGAGACCAAAATAGTACCGTCAACAATTGCATTACTAGCCTGAGCATCTAAACTCCCTGAAGTCATATTGTAAACTTGAGCTAGAGCTTTTCCTTTTCCTCTATTAGAATTGCTAGGTCCCAGATTAGTTGGTCGATACAACTATAATGGGGGTGGCAGTACACTTGCCATACTAGGTGCTCGATACTATGAGTCATTCTGTTGGAAATTTTACAACTGATATCCTTACGTTAAGTAGTGCATCCACTGAGGAGCGAACCTATGAAACTGTAGTTGTGGGATTTGCTAAGGCTGAGGTAGAGTGAAAGACTGAGGTTGGGGCTAACAGCTTGCTCCCTCTCTAATCTAAGATCCTTGCCTACCATTCCTTATTGGACAGTTCCTCTTGATGTGTCCCGGTTGCTGGCAATAGTGGCAATAGAAATTGTAAGCGCCACTTCGTCTACTACTTGATGAACTGCTACTCCCGTTGTTAATGTTACCTTGTTGATTCTTCCCCTGAGCTTGTTGGTTATTATTACCTCTTTTGTTGCTCCTTTGATATCCTTCTAATGTCCTTGCTCAATTCTCGCAATAGAAAGCGTAATTGCCTTCCATATAGAAAGTTAATGATACTAGCTTACCATAATTCTAAAGTACCAATGCAACCAGTTACCGTCGAATGGATGCTTTAAGTCCTTCCTAAAACTTAATACACTTTTCCTGCTCAAAAGTCACGACAGATGGAGCAAATTTGGCCAACTCAGTAAACTTCACCTCATACTCCCGAACCATTATGTCATCCTGTTCCAATCGATAAAATTCGATGATCTTTTGGTCTCTGTATCCTTGGGGGAAATAACATTCATAGAACAATTCCTCAAATCAATCCCAATCGATGTTCCTATTGTTTTCCAAACGCTTCGCTTGCTTCCACCAGGTATAGTACTACCTTCCAGTTTATAGGCTACGAACTCAATGTTGGTACTCTAAGAGTGTCCAAATGTTTCACCATCGAATCTAGCCAATATTTAGCTACCTACGGATCCCCATTTCTGTCAAAATTTTGGATAGATGCACGTCGAAATTTCCTAAAATACTCATGTCAATGACTTGCCTTGGAATCCTCAAGCCTAGCGCCCACCACCATTTGCTAAAAAGCAACAAACATAGCCCATATCATGCTGTCATCATCTCCAAGGTTTGCGTCGGCAGCAGCTGGATGAAGCCTAGGTGCCATTCTCTCAGTTCTGAAAACAAAATTGGACTATCAGTGGTTTTTCATTATTGTACATATGTGTACACAATTCCCAAGGTTCATAACCTAGGGCTCTGATATCATTCTGTAACCGGGTAGTGATGTGGTAGATTAATTAAATTAATTAAACTAAATTTTAATTAAAAATCACCAATTAAATGTTTAAGTTATTTTAAAAACGTGATAATTTAAAACTTTTTTAAGCAATTACCGAAAAATTATACTAGATAAAATGAAATAAAATAATAAAAACAAATGAATATGAGTTGGGCCCCACAAGACCCACATTTGTGCACACACATAGTATTGACAATAATTAAATAAATTACAACCACAGTCCAATTCAAAGAAAGAAGAAATTAAAATGCTAGATGCCTCGATTTAATAAGTAAATAACCTCAAACTAGAAATCCTACAGTCCATGCATCTACTTGGTGGAGTCCTAATCGGTCCTAAGCTACAATCCACCTAGAAGGGAAAGGTTTTAAAACAATGAAAATATAAGCAGAAGGCTTAGTATGACTAAACTTTTGAAAACAGTAATTTAAATATAAAAATTTAATGTTAACATATAAATTATAAAACACCATAAATAAATAAAATTCATTCATACCAATTTAGTCTATTGTTCATCTGGATTGTTATCTTAGGCAAACCATTAATATCACCATCGTAGTGGCCCAGCTAGGTTTCGGGGTCTGCCTCCAAGGTCACACTTTACATGACCCGATCTCTAACTATGGCATCATGCCCTAATGTGCATGTACCATTATCCAAGTCTCATATTACCAAATTTTCTCTTTTACATTCATTATTCAGTTCATTATACTCATCCATTATTCAGCAAATAATGAAAATACTTAAGAAATTTATCTCAATCATTTCTTGAAATCATTTTGAAAGAAAACACTTTGTAGCCAAAACTCAAGGAAAGAGGTTTGGAGTTTTACCTCAATATCCTACACCGATGCTCAACATCGTAGTCTCGACCTGCAACACGTTAGCTATATAAAACCACGAACAACCTTAAAGTAAACTAATGTTCACTAATAGCTAACTGTGTGTACTTTACAATACTACACTATCTCATGGTGTCTTGGTATGCCTTTAATAATCACAAAATCATATCACAAGGTCAAAGTTCTTATCTACGTTTTAAATAGTAAAAACAGTGAAAAAAGCAAATTTCACAAAGCCCGATCGGCCTACCAAACTTCCTGGTCCGGCCTATCGAATTCTACAATTTGGCCTATCGGACGTACAGAACTGCCTTGCGAAATTTGGCCTACCAACAATACAAGGCCGGTATGCCGAACTCATGAATCTAGCTTGCCGATGCTCATAGTCGGCTTGCCGAACTGGCAAAATCTAGGAGGTTCGAGACTTTGAGCCTCGGCTTCTCTGAGCTCAAAATCTCACTCTAAACCTGTTTTTTAGTTCCTAGAGCATGCATAATGCTCATATATGATAGAAAAACACATTAGAACACATTTAGACATCTTTAAACAAGTTTTACATAAAAATTTTTAAATTATTCCAAAAATGAGAAGAATAGGAAAATTGATTTAATTCGATTTTCATCCAATCAAGCCTAGATTTGTGATGATTTGTGTCTTACAAACCTAGATTGATGGTTTTCTAAGCTTAAGAGACTTAAATTTCTAACATACAAGGAAAATTGAAAAATGGGGCAAAAGTTTGAAATTTTTGAAAATAAACAAACTAACCTTGAATTTGAGCTTTGGATTGAGTTGTGAAAGCTCAATCTTGCTTCTTAGCTTTCAATCTAGCTGAGAACTGAGGCTTGGGCTCAAAATTTTAGAATCAAAAGAAAGAGGGAAGAGAGAAACAGGCAAGAGAGAGAAGGACAGAGAGAGTAGGAGTGAGGGAAACGGAGGGGGAAATAAATAGAGAGAAAGAGAGTAGTTTTTAGAGTGAAAACCATATTCCGCACATGATTTTTCAAAAAAGACATATTGGGTATTTGACAAATTGTTTTGTTTCAAAATTGAAAATAGCAAATAAAAATAACTAAAGGTAAAATATTTTTTTAAAATACCACAAAATGATTAAATCAGATTCAAATTACATTAAAGTATATTAATTCACCATTTTATATACTAATCTCACTTAATTAATTTCTAGATGTTACATTAGTACTATTAGTTTTTCAGTGATTTTGATTTCAGATGGCCCTTCTAATTGTTCACCGTGGTTATGCAATGAACCCTGAGTGTGCGCAAATGTGGTTAAGTTAATTTACTTCTGATTGATTTGGTCTTTTATGTGCAGACTGTTGCTTTAGTTCTGAACTACTTTTTTTTCCCTTTTGCTAAACTTTTGGCACCATCGTCAATGATTATAAGAATTTTTCTTTTGTTGGGGCACTTTCAAAAAAATTAGGGAATTTTATATCGAATAGGAAAATAGTAGTATATTTTTAATTGTTGAGTGGGGCATAGTAATTGTATTTCCTATAAAGTAGGACCACAAATGAAATTGTTAGAAAATTTTAAGGTGAAAAATCAAATTCTTAATGTTGAGTTGAATGTGGCTCCACCATTGATCGTTAAAGTTTGGATTTCTTGTTGTTGTTTTTATTTTTTATTTTGAGGAAATAATTGTATAGGATGCAATAGGAAACATGGATGAACAAATGCCCTATTTAGTTCATTGGTTCGAATTATGTTAGTTTGAACTTTTTTTATTTGAACAGAAAAATCTGAATTGTATAATTTGAACTTTTTTGATTTGAACAGAAAAATTTGAATTGTATAATTTAAACAGTGATCTGAATTAACATTTAGATATGTAGTTAAATTATTGATATGAACAAAATATCCTATCTGAATTTGTGTTTGGATGAGAATTGAAAATTCTATATTGAAGCATGAAAAAATTATTTAATTAAAATAAATAGGAAATGTACAAAAGAAATTATTTAATTAAAATAATATGAAATAATAGTGTTAAATTAAATTATAAATATAAATATATAGAAGTGAAATTACTATTTAATATTGGTTCAAAATGTTGAAATGGAAAAGGGTTTGAGCTCTATGTTGGATAGTTCAGTTCAGTTTGAACTGTTTGTTTATTGTAAATTAAATGCTTTATCAAAACACAAATTTAAACTGTGACGGTAGTTCTAACTAAGTTGAACTATACAAAACCAGTCAAACAAACAAGGTGAAAATTGTTGCACTTGTTCAAGACGCTGGAATTAAACGTTGTTTGGACCACCATTTTGATTGGAAGGACAAAATTGGTCGTGGGCATTAATCTTCTGTTTATGCTCATATCTTTTTCCCAAAAAAAAAAGAAAAAAAGGCCGAACATGGGTTCTCAGTCAACTTCCATTTTATAGTTATATTTTTAAGTTTATATTTTTGTAAGAGGACCCCATTGGTGGAAAGTATGTTAGCATTTATTTGTCTACGTAGGTGTGCTTGAAAATGTGGAATATATATTGTTATTATTACCGTTGATGGAGTTGTGCCAATCACCATTTTTTGATGTTTTCAATTTTGGATATTTTGTATACGTTATCTTGTTGAAGAAGCAATTATATGACGAATCAGACAATCATGTGAGCTTCACATGTTCCACACCTCAAGGCAGCTGAATAAAAACACAGTCGTCTCCTGTACATAAGTGATCATGTCACCATTTGTAGAAATAAAGTCTTTACTCTCTCTAGGGGTTGATGGACTTTCGGCTGCATCAGAGGTGCTTTTGAAAAGCATAGGCGATTTTTAATGCTTGAATCATCAAATGTATTGAGCACTTTTTGGATTTCTCTTCGGGGCTGGAGATCATTTGCACCTACGACCTTTCTAACTCGGATGATCTAATCTAGCCAATAATAAAAGAAAATTAAAATTAAGTAAATGGCTGGTTTTGGCCATGTTTTTTTAGAAAATGGCTGAACATTTTACATTTTAGGCAAGTGGATGAATTTTTTAAAAATTATAAAATGGCTCTTTTTCAACGAAGGTTACTCCATAAGTTTTTATGCTTAACGATAAAGCATTAAACTGATTAGTGATAAACCACAACTCAATATATTATTGATTAATCATTTAAAAAAAGTCATTTCTGTAATTCTACAAAAAGGTCATTTAGTCCCAAATCCCTAATGATGATGATAATGATGAACGCAGAGCAAACCTTATTATTTATAAGAATAATATCCGAATGTAACCAATCATAAATCTTTTAGATGTTATCATACAACTACTTGATTAATCTTTTGGATGTTCGATTTCTGAATGAGGCATGTGGATTTGTGGGCTTGAGATTTTTATTAGCCAATTTATGAAGAAGGAAATATGCTACAGCACTGATGAGTGTTGATGAATGGAAGGGAAGAGGATTTTCTTTTTCTTTCATTGATTTTATTTTCAATGTTTTAGTCTTTGGTTTTAATTTTAAAAGAAACCTTTTAAAATTAAAAATAGAAAACCAAAAACAAAAAGTGAAAACTAGCAAGAGTAGACACAAATCTAAAAAACTGCAAACATCAAATCAGAGGTTGTAAGAGCTCAGTATTTTTTTTTTTAGGTGGGTTTCCCTTAATTTCATTTATCAAGGCAATTAGACAATTGATGAGGAAAAAAAAGAACCAAACGAAATGAAAACGCTAAGGAAATGGCAGCTCTCAGATCAAGGCAACGTGGAGATCAGACACACAAACAAAATGGTGGGTTTGTTTCTTTCTTTTTTTCTTTTTGTGAAATGGGGTTTTTGTTCCTTTTTGCTTTGGGCAAAAGGATATATATATATATACACACACACACACACACACACACACATTTAAAAGGAGTGGGTAAAGGATCTTTTGTTTTGCTTCTTATTGAAGTTGTAGAATATTATTTTTTATTTTTGTTTTAACTCATGTAAAATTAACGTTTTTTTTTTTCTTTCAGGACATTTTGGTCTTATTTTTGTCGAGGAAGAAAACGAATATATAACTTGCTCATCTAAGATTTTTAAAATTGCACTTGAAATCTTTCAAATCAGATAAAAGTAACGTCTACATTATTATATGGTTACTTTTTTATTAATTAGTTATGTCGTGTTTTCCCTGTCCAACCCATACTATCATTCATTTCAATTCACCATTTAAAGGACCACAAAATTACAACTTTCACCGGCACCCTTTTATGGCAACAGCCCCTTTCACTCTGCTAGTACACTGATGGTCCTGTAATTTCCTTACGCAGCAACGTAAGCACAAAAAATGGCAACTTAACTTTGAAAAATTTTATACATCAAGGTGTATGCTGGTAGAATCCTATAATATATATATATACATATATATTCCTGTTCATTATTGCAATGTGGGAGGTGTGTCCCATTCTGAACATGTGCGCTACATATATTTCCTCACTAAGCATGATTCAATACATGATTGCAAAGGGCCCATGGAGATACGATACGACTATATTTATATATAAAAGTATATCATGAGGAGGATCTCCTGATGGTTAACAAAGGAAATAGTAGCCATGACATATACAGTAGATATATATGTATGTATACATATATAATTGGGGGTCATATATACTTTCATCAGAAGTGACCCAGTTCGTTTCACTTTGTGTTTGGTTCCTCCTAGGAGAAAGCGATGCATCTCTTTTGGCCCATTTTGCATGCATAAATGCATGCCTTGCCTTTGGCTGCAGGCTACAAACGGGAGAGAGAGAGAGTAGTATTTATTGGTATTATTCATTTAATTCTTTCTTTGTGCGCGTATTCTGACAGGAAAACAGAATATATTGTTGCATTCTCATCATGGGGAATAGGATGGGAATATCAATGGTTTTCTCACCATGTTCAAATATTATTTTCTTTGTTATATTTTCCCTTTTTAAGTTACTTCCAAGGAGCATCTAATATGTGTTATGCCCGCTGAGTGACATTTACAAGCAAACACTGATTATTTGTGTGTGTGAGGAAAAATTCTTGGGGCGCTATTGGTTGTAGGCCCTGTCAGTGTAGGTGAATGTTTAAGTTAGATAATATTATACTAAATAAAGGTGCGGTCGTTACAATAAATCTTATATTATGGGACCTATCAATTGTTAGTGTGTGGTGATCAACATGATTGATGCCCTTGACATTATTTGTGTGACAGAGATTATAAAGTGTACCACGAACACTTATAAACAAGAATGGGGATAGGGATTCAACATTTAAATCTTATTATTGGAGATAGGGTATGAATTTATAGACTCAGATCATCTACTAACTTTAGTATTTGCAATGGTGTCTAACCAATCATATCCTGCCACATCATTTTAAAAATTTGAAATTCTTAGTCTTTTAGTAGTTGAATCCATTAGATAACATGCAAATTAGATGCCATTTGAGACATCATAAATTAGATAGATAATCTAAATATGTGAATTTATTGTTAGGCTAAACCTACAATCATGTACCATACATCAACATTTCAAATTAGGGCGCTCGAGGAGGATTAAATTGCAAATAACATTAAAAGTAAAATTTGAGATTAAAAAGACCTGTCTCAGGTAAAATTTTTATCTAGAATAGAGGCGTGTTTGTTCCTAACTTCATTTATTTTCATAAATAGGAATTTTTCAATGGAAGAAGGTACGAAATTTTGTTCACTTTTCTTTCTTCTTCTTCTTCTTTTTTTAATTTTATTTTGTCAGTGTGAAAACTTGTCCTAGATAAAATATTGGAATTCTTGTGAGGATACTTCTGCAAATTAACTAACACGGTTAATTGATAATTGGTCAATAATAACTAAGTGCAATTTCTGGCTAGAGGGAAAAGGAATATATATATATATATATATATTTTATATATATATATATTGATTTAGTCTAATTTCTCAATGTTACTAAGCAGAAGTACAAATCTTTTTCAGTGTTTTGGGTGCACTGGCTCTCTTGCATGTGCATGTGAGATTGTTTCTTAACAATGTACATAATAGTCTACTTTATTTGGTTGGTTTTATTATAATGTGCATAAGTAATAGGGCTCATGTGACCATGAAACAAAAAACAATTAACATGGGAGCAAAATCCCTATATGGAAAAACCATTGTCGTCCGATGGATCATATAAAACCTTTGGAAATTCATGTGCTTCGCAATCATTCATTGGTTAAGATAATGACTGTACACCTTTCCCAACTATTAATACTAACAAAATAATAACCGAAACCATATACTAATAAAATAATAACCGAAACCATAGCCTAACTAAGTATATAATAGTAAATCAACTCTTAAATCTAATTGTACGATTTGTCCGTTCTCTCATTCTTGACCAAATAATTGGATTCCATTACTACATTTTTATTTAAATACAAGTTGGCACATTTTATTTCCTTGTTTGTTACAACATCCTCAATTCTTTATAAAATTCCATGACGCTTGTGGGAGCTTGGGCCATTATTAGAGAAAACACTATAATTAAGGTCAACTATTGCCTATACATTATGCGAAGCCTAATCAACCGAGTACGATGGTACTTACTTTTAATAAAATCAACTTGTTTAACTATCATCTGTATAACGTACGTTCGTAGCTGTACATTATGATTCTATATATGCATAATGATTATTAATATGATATTGATATCCGTTCAATGTGTGTACTTTGCGTGGTGACATTTATATATTTTGCGATAGTGCCATGTTATTTTGTACCTAAAAAAGGACAATTTATTGACTTAGCAACATATACCTTAGCAAGTATATATGTACATATATGTATATATTATCCCTGAAACTTTGAACGCGTTTGAATTAATGGCATGGACTGTAAAATTCATAGAACAGAATTCTGTCAACCCTAACTATGATGTTGTTAACTTACCAAAACAAGATAGCTAGAGATATTGTAATGTCGTATCAACTATAAAGATGTTCTACCTTATTTCAAAGAAAAGTTAGTTATTCTTTTAATTTGGTTTATTTTCAAATTAGTCTCTTACATTCATGTATTTTCAAGAAACTAGTAGCCCCTTTGGATCTGGTACAAATTAAAGCATTATAGCAATTTAAATTTGAAGAGAAAATATTGTATTAAAACTTGTTCAAACTAAAATGAGTTAGCTTGAACTTGTATTTTTAGAAGGTAAAGGTTCAAAGACTTAAACGTATTTAGAAAAGGAATTAATGGAAGAAAAAGAGTTGAGTAATAGTTTGTGTAAGTAGAAATTAAAAAAAAAAAAGAATTTTAAATACTACAAAAACATGGAAAAGAACTTATACTAAGATATGCATAGGATGTATATTATAACTATTGATGCTTGATCATTTTGTTGTGAGTGATCGAATAATTACGAATGGTTGTTGATATTATTGAACGAAATGGACATCCATGTTTGCTGAGTACTAAGATGTCAACTTGTGGGCTGATTACTTTATGTAAATTTTCCCTTCTCTCATTTAAAAAAAAAAAAAAAAAATTGGGGTTTCACATGGAATTTCTTGAAAGGTGCCATCTTCTACGATCTTCTAGAGCCCCAAAAATCTAATAAATAAAAACTCTATCCTTTCAATAAATAACATTAAATGGGTGCATCACAACATATACAGATATCAAGGCAAAGCTTAGAGAATTAATAGTGTTAAGAGGGCATTGGATTCTCTGTATTTTTTTACTGTCTCTGCCATGACAGTTGCTTAGTTGCGCAAATTGCAATAGAAAACTCCACTTATTGGAGCCTTGAACTTTCATATTACAGATAAGTAGTAGAAATATTTCACAAGAGCTTCAACTGCATTTTGAACAACCTAGGATGTTTGGCATAGTGGTTAGAACTGTTTTTACTGTAGTATATGAGAGCTTTATATTGTAGTTTTTTTTTCATCTTTTTTACTGTAGCACGTGAGAACTTTATACTATTCATAACTGAAATAATAGTTAAGATCGTAAGTTTCCAAACAGTATAAATCTAGCCAGAGAGATCCAAAACGCTGGATGCAATATGAGACTAAATTAAGACATGTTTTTAAAACAACTGTGGTTAAGTACTGTATATGTATGTACATGTATATATATATATATATGGCATTTGTTTGATCTTGCGTACTTTGGGCTCTGATATTATGGTTTTTTAAATCCTCTTAGTACATGTAATTTTTGGCTTATCACAAAATGCTCCGCATCTAACTCTTATAGTAACTAATTATTAATAATGCAACATGCAAATTGACGTTACTCTATTGGTTAAGATATAATTATTATCATTGATCCCTCTTAAACTTTAGGGTATTTTTTACTCTGCCTCACATACTTTAAATATTATCACTTTACCTACTGAACTTTTAAAACTCCTTACTTCGCCCTCTAAATTTTAAAAATCATAATTTTACCCCTAAACTTTCAAAGCTCTTCATTTTCTCCTAAATTTCTAATTTTTTTCGTTTAAATAAACAAAATTAAGCCCTTGTGATTTGCACATAATTACTTGTAAAGGTAAAAATGATAAAATCTCACATGGGTCAAGTGAGAGTATAAATGTGAAACAAAACTTTAGAGCAATAAAATCTCATTTTTGTCCTTACAGGTAACCCATGTGTGAATTATTCAAGTTTAATTCTGTTTATTTGAATAGAAAAATAGAAAATAGGAGACAAAATAAGGGGCTTTGAAACAAAGGCAAAATAGTGATTTTTAAAACCATAGGGTAAAGTGATGAGTTTTTAAAATTTAAAAGGTATAGTGGTAAGCTGTAACACCTGTTAGTTTCCTAACGGGTATCATTATAATTAAATTAATTATTAGTGTACCAATTAAAATTTTTATTTCATCTAAAATCTATTCCACATTATTTACTTCTACCTATTTTCAAATTTTTAAAAAATTTCCTATACGTATTTAGTATATTGACTAAAATGCCCTTGAAACTTTTAAATTATTTAAAAAATACCATTTGGCATTATATACTCAAAAGTCTCCAAAGGAGACTTGATTGTCACCTAATCCCATCTCTTTTGTCCCCTCTTTCTTTTCTTTTTCTTTTTTCTTTTCTTTCTTCTTATTTCCTTTTTCTTCTTCTCTCATGTCAACTCTCTCTTTCTCTCTTGTTTTCTCTTCTTTCTCTCTCCCTTGTTTGCTTCAAAATCAAGATCATCAACCCAACTTCAAGGTAATCAAGAGAGAAACCCAAGGTTAATTTCTTAGATCTTCCAAAATCATAAACCAAAGATCAAGGATTTTTACTAGCAAGATCACTATTTTCCTTCAAGCTTGAGGTAAGATTTTCTAAATTAAAACTTTAATTTAAATCCATGTTTTAGGATTGGATTTGTGAGAAAATGTGTTTTTGATGTTTGTAGGTAATTATATAACATTTTTGAAGCTTGATTTATGTAGATCTTTGTTTAAAATGAGTTTTTAAAGTAGTTTTGAAAATTTTTAATTTTTGGTTTAGATTTGTATATTGAGTATGAAAATTTTAAGAACAATGATCTATATGTGTTTAAGTGTGATATTTCATAGTTTTTATGCATTTTCTATATCTTGGAAATTGATAAAAGGGTCGAATTTACATGTAAAGTTTGAAACCTTCGAAAATGAAAAACTAGATTTCTAGAAATTCTTTTGTTGGCAAGCCGAACTTACCAATAGATAGGTGATGAGACTGTAAAGTGTATATTTTATAAGGCTTCAATCATTTCTTTATTCTTTTATTTCTCATTAAATCCTCCAATTAATAGCATTTTTGTGTTAATAGGTGTTTTTGTGTCTCAGTGTGTAAATATGTTTAAAAATGTGTTTTTAGTGTGTTTTTATATTTAATGATGTTTTTAATAATTTTTAGAGTCATTTCGGTATATTAAATTTGTTAAAAATCAAACTAATAGAAATAATATGCAGTTATTTTATTTTGAGTTTTAATATGTTTGATAGAGTGTTTTAAGTTTGTAAATATGTTCTATTATATTTTTAGTAATTTTTAAAAATATTTTCAAGTCTTAAAATTTATATCTATGTCAAACCAAAAGATATCGGAAATTTTAGAAGCTTGTAACTAATTTTTGTGTGTTTTAATGTAAAAAAAAATATTTTTAATATTTTTGTAAATATTATGTTTGTAAAATAATTAATTTTAGTGTGTTTGTGAATTTCAAATTTAAAATCTAGAGGAAAAATAGACCAAAACGGCGCAAAAAGGATAAAATCGGACATCAAATGCATCAAAAACAATTAAAAATTTGAATTTGGATACGAATAACACGTGGCATGTTGCTGGCCCTTGGATGAGTAGCCCGAATTGACCTCAGCCGTCCAAATGAAGGTCGCGTGTCATTGCATCAGCTGCGTCATTAGTGCGGTCCACTTCTCAAAATATGATTGTCATGTGCATCACACACGCAAACAAAGTCCACGCGCGTTAGAGAGCATCTCAGGCAGTGTTGGATTTCGTGCGATCATGTTCACGTGTTTTCGTCCTTCCATCTGTCAGATCTAATTACCAATACTGATCGAACGGCCTTCAATCTTGGTCCCATTGACCCCACGTGGCCCACTTTCTTCAACAAATTTCAACCTTTGGATTGCCGTTTCAATGCTTGAGATTGCGCCAGTTTCAATACGTTCCGCCGCCGCGCCATAGGAAATCTCATATGCATATTTGCACAATCATGAAGGCCCAAACGCGTAGGAAAATTGGATATAAACAAATCTTTTGATTCGTTTTTGTCAAAATGAAATAGTAAAAAGAATGATGATAAAAAAATTTTATGAATAGTTAAAATTTATGCTTATAAATACTAGGCATCAGCCTGGTTCTCTTCACCCCTCAATGGGCCTTTTGGCCCCAAACTTCTCTCTCCCTCTTTCGTTGTTTTCTACAGTATCCTCTTAATAAAAAAATAATAAAATAATGTTTAAATTAGAGTAGAGAGTCTGGTGAGGCAGATAGATGATCTTGTATGCATAATACTCTAGTATGGATTATGCTTATATTTTTGTAGAATAAATTATATTTTCAAGATTATAATAATTGTTTTTAGTGTTGTTATGCTGTTAATTTTTACATAAAGTTAGTCATGCTTTCCTTATGTAATTTAATTATACTGCATAATTAATATTAATAATAATGAAATGATGCTTAATTTTATCGAATGTCTTTTACTGTAGTATGACTTGTTATATTGTCTATTCTAGATATTTCATAAGACGAAGTGCTGCCGAAATTCATTCAACAATTTATTCCATAAAAATATATTAATTTTGATTTGTTATTATCTTTTCTATTTTAAAATTATGTTAATTATAATTGTAGTTACAACGATTATAATTTTCATAATAAGTGCACCAAATCATTAGTGAGAGATGATTATTTTACTAATTTTTATGGAAAAACCCTTACTACATTATGGCTTACTATAGTATCGCTCTCGGTTTACCTATATAATTAGTTAAAAGTTCTTGCAATTAACAAGAAAAGATACAATAAATCAAATGCTTAAGATAATTATTAATTAGAGTTTAAAATTCCAAACTAGTTGCAAAACATACAAAGAATTCTCAAAGCTTCACCGTTTTAATTTTATGCTTTAAATTTTGAATAAAAAAAAACTCAAAAATATTTCTTTTATTTTAAACTTTGCTTTGAAAAACTGCTTGCATTTTTTACCGGTAGTTTGATCGGTAGGCCAGAAGTAACTGATCAACTGGCCAATCGATCAATCCAAACTCATCTGTTTTTCTTAAGTTTTGTTTTACGAAATGTTCCAAGGACTTTATATTAATGATCATGGCACACTAATAACAATAGATGGTACATCATTATAGAATAGGAATTAAGTTAAAGCATAGTTATTATATACGTCGTAGAATAACAAAGTACTTGAAGCTTACATGGTGAACTTGGTATCGTGAGGTAGAAGTTATTAGCATTGTATTCTCCAAAAGGTAGGGAATCTATTACTCATCTTTTATGAGGTTTTATGGAATTAAAATTTGTTATTTACACTGCAAGATATATATGTATGTTAAACTGCTATTATATGAATATCACTTATGAGACAATGACAAGAACTTGTCTTGTATTATACAGCGAGGAATAAATTGATTTAACATGTGTTGCTATAAATTGAGAAGCATGGTTACGAAAACTAACTCTATATATAATGATTAATTATAGAGGGATGGTAACATGTGAAGAGGGCGGTGGTTACGTCATTGGGTATGAATACCCTAAAAGGTAAAATAGGGGAAGTGATGAAGCTCCCTTAAGTCGCAAGTCCCAGAACGCATTGTATAGGAATTGACTTGATGAGGATCTAGGGCTTAATGTCCCCTCACCAAACACTTTTAGAATGATTGGAGAGTGGTCAAGCGCACCTCTTTGGATTTCGTTGAGTTGAATGATATGATACACTATTGTACGGTGGATATAGATAAGCATTATTAAATCTTGAACTAATATGTGTGTGTGTGTATATATATATATATGGAACTTAGTAAGAATAATCGTAGGGTATCCATCAGAAATGAACATGATAATATTGATGAATAATGTTGAGAACTAACTAACCATACAGGTTTTAATGTGGCAATAATGAAAATTAAAAGGTGAGTAATGGTTTTCCCTACTAAGTATTTGTAGCTCATTTCTCTATATTTTTATCTTTTCAAGACTCACAAAGTGTGAGATAACGATGAGAAACATAGTTGAAGAAGCTAGGTAATTATACTCAGTTGGAATCTCTTCGTTTATTAAGAATATTCTTCATGATAATGTAAGCATCGTATGTTATATTCATGGTTGTATTAAATTATATTGAGGGTTGGAATGATGATGATGATAATTTTATATTATTAAATTAAAGATGCTACATTAAACTGTGGTTTATTTGTTGTTTATATTTTTATTTTGATTTAAGAGTTTTCATTTAAGATGCGGGAAAATTTGTTTAGAAGTTTTATTTTTATTTTTTGATCTTTATTTAATTTATTTAAAACTATTAGCCCCCACTTAAGGGCGTTACATGATCTTTAAGTTCAGAGAATAAAATGAGAGAGTTCTTAAAATTTAGAGACCATTAATGTTAATAACCCTTTTCTTTATCATTGACAGAGTAAAAAATAGGTATTATTGTAAAATAATCTCTCATGCTCTGAAATCTCAGTTATTTTTTCTTTCTTTCTTTCTTACTTTCTTTTTTTTTTTTCAAATAATAGGCTCCTTTTAAAATCAATAAAATTTAAAGATAGCTAGTGCAGCTAGAGACATAATTGACATATCAATTTTGTTTTCTTTTGGAATTATTAGTCCTAAATTGCAGTTAGAACTAATTTTTTTATTAAGTCACAGGTTTACACAGAGTAAATTATGGATTGTTAAAACAAAAAATAATAATAATGATAATAATAATAATAAACAATAAATAATTAATGATCAATGACAATATTGCGGAAACCGAGACAAGTAAGGCTTCAAGAATCAGTAGATCTACTAATGTGGGGTGATCAATATCACTACACTTCGGGATTAAAGAAACAGAAACTCTTGATGGAGTTAGATCAAGATTCTGTGAGTGTTTGGGGGAGGCAGTTGCACTATCTATCAACCGACGTACAATAATACAACTTTATTTAATATATTATTAGTGATTTATAATAACAAAATAATATTAGAATTTAATATTCTTAACACAATTCACTACTCCACCATCTCCATCTTCTTTTATAAATTGACACTCACAGAAAGAAAGCTACAAACAAACAAACAAACAGCTGCACCTTAAAGAAAGAGAGAGAGAGAGAGAGAGAGAGAGAGAGAGAGAGATAAAAGAATCAAACACCTCTTTTTCTTCTTATAATTCAAGCCAGAAATATCTTTTGTACTTTGATGGATTCATCAAAGAAGTCTAACAAGATCCGAGACATTGTTAGGCTTCAACAGATCCTAAAGAAGTGGAAGAAGATGGCAAATGCTTCTGGGAACAGCACTACTACAACAACTAGTACTACTAATGCTACTACTACTTCATCTAGCAGTAGTAAGAGCATGAAATTTATCAAGAGAACTCTATCATTTAATGACGCCTCGGGCACTTCAAACGACGTCGTTCCAAAAGGGTTTCTTGCTGTTTGTGTTGGGAAGGAGATGAAGAGATTTATCATCCCAACCGAGCACTTGAGACACCAAGCTTTTGGTATTCTGCTTAGAGAAGCTGAGGAAGAGTTTGGCTTTCAGCAAGAGGGAGTGCTCAAGATTCCCTGTGAAGTGGCTGTTTTTGAGAAGATTCTCAACATGGTTCAAGGGAAAAGAGAGGTTTTCTTCTTGCATGAGTTGGGATTCAGTGCAGACAACGACAAGATAATCAGTTGCTGCTCACCCACATCTGATTGTGATCAGCTCACTCCTCACCACCCACAATTGTGTAGATGATCTTCAGAAAAATTTTCTTCTTTTATTTTTTTTTAAAGGAAAAATCAAGAATTGACTGAGAGTGAGCGAATAGAGGCCAGGAATATTAGGGACTTGAATAATAAGGTAGATTTTCTAAAAACATTTTCGTGTTAATTGAGGGGAATATATAGGTAATATGATCTGGAGATCATCAAGTTCATGTAAGATCCAAGCTGTGTGTTGTATGTGCCACCATTTGGTGGAAAGAAAAATCATTTTTCATATTATTGAACAGAAGATCTCATTGACTTTCTTGCTTAATTTCATTTGATTTATGACTAAATACCCTCTTATGAGGATTCATTCTTTTGTGAAGCTTAATCATGAAAGAACATAGTTTTCACTCTTCTTTTTCCCCAAAAGGAAAGAACATGGTTTTCTTAACTATAATGTCACTTAGGAAAGGAAAGCTTCTTGCTAGTGCCAAATCCCAGTTGGTTGGTGAAACTACACAGGTGCAAATAATTGCTCAGTTATGTGTATATACAAATGACAAATTTTTGTATAGCTGAAACTAATTCACAATTCTATAACAAAATAATAGTTTTTTTTTAGGGGAATGCTACGGTAGAGGGCAAAAAATTTCTCCATCGGTGGAGATTTTTTGTTAGGACCATTAGATTTTTGATCCAACAGTCAAAAATCTTAAAAGAATATTGAGTTTATAATAGACATTACCACATATAACCAATATCAAATTCCTTAATTTAATCTTCCTTTAACTCAAAATTCCAAATTTTAAACCCTAATTTCATCTCCTTTATCAAATGTTTCATCTCTCTTCTAACTCAGAAAAGTGAAATAATTATGTCAACCCAATATCTACCGTCAAGCGCCTCGTCCCAATTGGCGATCTCCATGAAGACCAGGCAGTCGTTGAGGCTCGTCGGCTTAGTCGATGAAGCTAACAAATGGATCGAAGGCTCCACCACCATCGTTCAGATCGGGGAAGTTCTCGACGGTAATGGCGATGAGCTCAAGAGGCCTTTAGATGTGGCGGCGAGATCATTTCCATGAACGACAGTCAGGAGATCATGTACGTGGAGGGAGATTGCCACCATAGACAAAGCAAATGGTGGGTTGCGAGAAATGCTCCTTGCCCACCACCGCGGTCTTTGATCTAAATATTAATTTAGATTCATCTGTTTGTTAATGGGGATTTTGTAAGTAGTGTTTATTCATCTGTTTGACATGATGTTTGTTAATTCATCTAGTTTTAGTATTATTGAAGATCTCTTTTGTGCGTTGATTCTCTCCCACAATCTTAATGAAGGCTCCTCATGTGAGGTATTGTGATGAAAAGAAATTGCGAATGGTGAGTGCATTTCGTGATGAAGATAGAACATTGCATTCAAATTTCTAGAGGAAAAAAAATATCCCTTTTAATATAAACATATATTAGCCTTCATCAAGGTGTTATGGAGTACACTAATATGTTTATATCATTGAGATTAAATATCAATTGTTGGATCATTCCTCACCGGTGGAAAGGAAATCTTCTTGCTAGTCCCAAATCCCAGTTCCTTTGTGAAACTACATAGGTGCAAATAATTGCTCTGTTTTGTATAGACACAAATGACAGTTTTTAGTATTGCTAAAACTAGTTCACAATTCTTTGACAAAATAATAGGTTTTTTTTTTTTTTAATGTTAAAGCCATATATATATATATATATATATTTGTACATTTATAGTTTTATTTTGAAAGGACATTTATAGTTTTTAAGGCATCAGAGATCATAACTAACATGTACTACTTCCAACCTCAATTTTCCCAAGAGAACGCAAATTTTCTGCTAATAAAGTACTCTTGGTGGCATGTGCCTCCCACTCTTTGCAACTAATGTTGAACATGTCTACAGTCAAATATCTCATAAATAATTGCTATTTGATTAGAGAGCTGGTAAAAAAGTGTAAACTACTCATCATATATATTAGTTTGAATTATTGATGGTCCCAAGGGCTTTGTATTCTTTTTATATATGTATAGAAAAGGTGTCGTATGTACTTTTCTAGTGGATGGCACATGTACGATGCTTCTTTACTTGTATTCATTATCTTGACTTTAGGTCCCAATATGGAGAATAATTATTATTTGGAATCTATTTAAATGGTACTTTTGACTAGAATTAGCTACTTAAAACTTGAATGCTGTTTTAAAATGGTGGAATAGAAATGGACTTTTAGGAGTATTATATGAGAAAACTAACCTCCATCTTATCATATGATGTTTTGTAGACAAATTTATAAATAAATAAAGTGAATTAAATCAATAATATTTATGTGTATGTAATTTGAATACTTTATGAATATCATTAAAATTCTATAATTATCTACATAATCTTAAATATTACATATAAGTGTTATATATAAGAGGATAATATTTAAGGATGATAATTAAAATAGTCAATAACATATGATCATTATAATTAATTATTCAATTAAAGAATAAAATCTTCAATTAAAAGTCACTAGTGCAGGTCATTTTCATTAAGAATGGAACAGTTTTATCCTAACCGTTGACATAGTGTGTCATTAAATAAGTGTATTGTACATAATAAGATTATATAGGATCGGGACATGATGTGGATCATGTGATATGAAGAGCTGATAATTTCCACTAAATATAGCAGGTTCTAATCACATCAATCGATGATCACATGTAAGATGATCTTAATCGTGAGTTATTAGCATATTACTATTTTTTGGATTTATATATTTTGATTTATTCAGTACAGATTCAAGAATCTAATCCTATCCTTTGTATTTTGGAGAAATAATGAAGTAAGTAGTTGGCAATATTAATATTACAAGATGGAATATATTCCTTCTCTAACGAGAAATAGATAAATAATTCTTTTGAGTTTTGATTTGGGGCTTGAATAATAAGAATACTCAATTCATGATTAAGTTCATTAATTTATTATTCATTAGAGAATCAATGGCATTTAAGGAAAAAGAAGTAATCAGAATGAAGGATCAACTTATATGTAATGACTATATCGAATAGATGATTTCAAGAAATGAATATTGATATATCTATAGTTTCAAGAACGCAACTCCAAGTATCTAGTGGAGATACATTGAAATTAATAAAAGAGTGATATATTAATTAAAGAGTTTAATTAATATACTAGGGTCTATAAGTCCTCTGCCATTCTTGTAAACATTGTTTAGAAAAGTGGAATAATTCGTGTGAATAATTAATTTAGAATTATGAAATTTTAAATTCAATATCACTCAAAATAAATTAATTATAAATTAATTTATATTTATTAAATAGTGAGGTTATTTAATAGATAATTTATAGTTATTAAACAACAAGATTATTTAATAATACAATTAATTTTAGAAGAGGCACAATGGGTAGGTCCCATTATGTGTTGCACACACAGTAGGAGGGAAAAGCTTCATTACAAAGTTTCCATATTAAAAATTTCCATCTTTAGATAAACATGATTTAATTCAAATATGGAAACAAATGAGATTGGTTAATAAGCAGATTTTCTCCTCATTCTCCTTGAGTTGGTGCCACACACAGATATAGGATTTGTGTGTGTGACGCCTAACAAATATAAGGATAGAGAAAATATTCTCTTTTATTTTAATTAAATATTTGATATTTAAATTAAAATAAAGGAAGGTTTCAGAATTAATTGACTCTCCCATTTTCTATAAATAGGGGCCTCCTCTAATCATTAGAATACTTATAAGTCTTGAAAAGATTGAGAGAACTCTACCAAAAACCCTCACATAGGCATGTAAAAGAAGGAAAGAGAGTGAAGAAAAGTTCTTCATCCCAAGACTCATTTTTCTCTTGTGTTAAGATTAATGGGTGACTAAAATTTAGTTAAGTGATCTTAGAAACCCATTAATTCCTTCAACGTCCACCATTCATTTTTTCAGTGTTAAGGACTAGGTGAGGAAGGCTGTGGTTTTATCTTAATAATGTCCATACTCATTGGAAAAATTCCATCTCTCGTCTTTATTCAAGTATATAAAGTTATATATATATATATATATATATATAGCATTGAATTAATATAATCTATAGCATCTTTAACAAAAGTTTTGAGTAAATTTTTGTTATATACATTCTACACCATAATGACGTTTTTGACATTTTTATGAGGAATATTTTCTAAAACCAACAATTTATAGGATTGAGAGATTAGTAATAGACGGCCCTTTGAGGGAACTAAACGTTAGTGAACTTCTAGTTAATGAATCATGTTTGGAAGCTAAAATGACCAAGAGACCTTTCTCAGCTAAAGGAACAATAGCCAAAGAACCTCTTGAGTTGACATATATCGATGTATGTAGACCTTTAAATGTCCAAACAAAAGGTGGGTATGAATTTTTTGTCAATTTCATTGATGATTATTCTATATGGTTATGTTACCTAATGCAAAAGAAATTTGAAATTTTTGAAAAGTTAAAGCGATTCTGAGCAGAAGCTTAAAAGCAACTAAGAAATCAAACTAAGATGCTTCAATCTAATTGAAGTGGTGAATATCTGGACACAGAGTTCACATACCATTTGATTGAAAGTGGAATAGTTTCACAACTCACCACACCAATAACACCATAAAAAAATGGTGTTGTCAAAAAGAGAAATCAAACGTTGCTCCTCATGATGAGATTAATGTTTATTCTTATTTGCTTACATCATTCTAGAGATATGCCTCGAGAACAACAGTTTACATTCTAAATTTGATTCCTTCTAAGTCTATACTTAAAACACCTCTAGAGTTGTAGAATGGTTGAAAACCCAATTCGAGGCACATCTACATATGGAGATGTCTAACACACACGGTAAAGGCTAAAACTAGGAAGTTGGAACCTCCACTAAAGTCTACATCTTTATGGGAAATCTTCAAGGTACAAGAGGAGGGTTTTTATATAGTCCTCAAGACAAGAAGGTGTTTGTATCGACCAACGCCACTTTCCTTGAGCATGACTATATGAAGGACTTTAAACCCAATAGCAAAATAGTTCTAGACGTCCTATCAAATTGGCCTATAGCTAACAAGAGTTATCAAAGAGATCACAACTTCTAGTCAGACACCTTCGGTGCTTCATCATAATGGGAGGGAAATTAGATTACCTGCTTGCTCTCAAGGAGAAGCACAATTAGTGCTATGAGTGACAATGAGGAAGATCCATTTACTTACAAGTTGGCAATGGAAGATTCTAACAAAAAGAAGTGGCTGGAAGCCAAGAAACTAGAGACTGGAATCTATGTATTCCAACTTAGTCCGGTAGGTTGTTAGTTCTCCTGAAGCGGTAAAACCTATTTGGTGTAAATGGATCTACAAGAAAAAGAGAGGAGTGGATGAGACAGGAGAGACTTTCAAAGGTAGGCTGGTTGTCAAAGGTTATACCCAGAAGAAAAGAGTTGACTATGAAGAGACTTTTTCTCTGATTGTTATTTCGATTACTCTTATCCATTGCTGTTTGATTATAATATTTAGTAGATAGATGTCAAAATGACATTTTTGAATGACTATGTTAAGGAAAACATCTATATAGTGCAGCTAAAGGGTTTCATAGCTGAAAGCCAGGAGCGAAAAAGTTTGCAGCTACAAAAGTCCATTTTTGGATTGAACCAAGCATCTAGATCATAGAACATCAGGCCTGATGAGGCTATAAAATCTTATGTTTTCAACAAAACCTAGATGGACCATATGTTTTTAAGTACATAAGAGAAAAGAAGCTGGTCTTCTTAGTTCTTTACGTTGATGAGATCCTGCTCATTGGGAATGACAAGGAATCAATGTCATCCTACTTATTGGGAGTGACAAGGAATCAATGTCATAAGTAAAGTAATGGTTAGCCAGCCAATTCCAAATTAAAGATTTAAGATAGCCGAGCTATGTTCTTGGGATCTAACTCATCCGAGATCGTAAGAAAAGCCTAGTGGCATTGTTTCAGACTACGTACATAGATAAAGTGCCTTTTAGGTACAAGATGCATTAATCTAAGAGAGGGAATTTTCCTTCTAGACATGGTATTCATCTTTTTAAAGAATAGTGTCCAAAGACTCCT
>CAMOHE010054582.1:408-13932 GCA_946598075.1 Artocarpus hirsutus | reverse complement strand
TGTCTTAACTCCCAAAAATCATTCATAACATATAATTGACCATAAAAATATAATTAAACACATAACATAAATGACATGAACATTTGAGCACATCAATTCCACGCGAGCGTCACCTGTCATAACACTTAAATAAAATGGTTAGCACAATTTATCATATATCACAGCACTTATCATGAGTATAACACTTAACATCATCATAATCATATCATAACATTAACGTCGTCATTAACACAACATTATCCGTTACATGAAATTAGGCGGGCGTTACAACGTACATAGATAAAGTGCCTTTTAGGTACAAGATGCATTAATCTAAGAGAGGGAATTTTCCTTCTAGACATGGTATTCATCTTTTTAAAGAATAGTGTCCAAAGACTCCTCAAGAGGAAGAGGACTGTAACGCCTCTAAGTGAGGGTTAACAGTTTCAAATAAATTAAATAAAGATATGAAAATAATAGTACAAACTTCAAAACTAATCTGCCCAAGACTTAAATGAAAACTCTTAAATCAAAATAAAAATATAAACAACAAATAAATCACATAGCACCTTAAATTTAATAACATAAAATTATCATTATCATGATTCCAACCCTCAACATATTTTAATATAGTGTTAGAAAGTAGCACACGATACTTACATTATCATGATGGACATTCTTAACAAATGAAGCAAATCCAACATTACACAGCTACATAACTTCCTCAACTATTTTTTCTTAGCCATCTCACACTTAGTGAGTCCTGAAAAGATAGAAATATAGGGAAAGAAGCGACAATATGCTTAATAGGTAAAAACATTACTCATCTTTAAGTTTTTATCATTACCATATTTAAACCTACATGGTTAGTTAGTTCTCGATATTATTCATTAATATTATCATGTTCAATTCCAATGGATACCTTATGATCATTCTTACTAAGTTCCATACGTATATATATATACATATTAGTTCGAGATTCAATTATGCTCATTTGTATCACTGTGTAATAGAATATTATATCACTCAACTCAACAAAACCCAAATGGGTGCACTTGACCACCCTCCAACCATTCCAAGGGTGTTTGGTAAGGGGACATCAAGTTTCGGATCGTCACCAAGTCAATTTCTATACAGTGAGTTCTGGCACTTTCAACCCAAATGAGCATCATCACCTCCCCTTATTTTACCTTTTAGGGTATTTGTGCCCAAGGACATAACCACCGTCATTTTTATGTCTCGTCATTCCTCTATAATTAATCATTATTTATAGAGTTAGTTTTCCTAACCAAGTTTCTAAATTTACAATAATGTGTCAAATCATTATGTTCCTCACTGTATAATACAGGACGAGCTTTACATCATCGTGTTATGGCATAATCATATACATATCTTGCAACGTAAAACAACCAAATTTTAATTTATCAGATCTCACAATAATGAGTAATAGAATCCCTACCTCTTGATGAATACTATGCCGATAACTTCCAGCTCACAATACCAAGCTCACCACGTAAGCTCCAAGTACTTTGGTATCCTATGACGTATAAAAGAACCACACTTTAACTAAATTCCTAATCCATAATCATACTGATTTACCATTTATTCTTGTTAGTGTGCCATGATCATTAATATAAAATCCCTGGAACATTTTATAACACAAAACGCTGAAAAACAGATGAGTTTGGACTGACTGATCAGCCCGTCAATCATTTACTTCCGACCTACTGATCAAACTACACATTCTGGGCGTCTTTGTCGACCTACCAATCCATAAGGTTTAGCCTATCGGTATGGCAGAGTTCGGCTTGCCGGCCTACAAGTTTCAGCTTGTATAACCTATCGACGGGTTCAGCCTGCTGACAAAAGAATTTCTTAAAATTCAATTTTTCATTTTTGAAAGTTTCAAACTTTAAAACTCAATCTAACCATTTTTATCAATTTTAGGACATATAAAATGCATAAAAACTATGAAAGATCACATTCAAACACATATAGATCATTTTTCTTAAAATTTTCATACCTAGCATACAATTCTAAACCAAAAATCAAAACTTTTCAAAACTAATTCAAATCTCATTTTAAACAAAGATTTGTGTAAATTAAACTTCAAAATCATTGGATAATTACCTATAAACATCGAGCACACATTTTCACAAATCTCATGCGAAAAAATGAATTTAGAATAAAGTTTTAGCTTAGAAAACCTTACCTCAAGCTTGAAAAAATTAGTGATTTTGTTTGTGAGAGCCCGTTCGGTAAATAGATTCGAATTATGGTGATTAATTTGAGTATTATGATTTGAATTATGATTTGAGTATTGTGATTTAAATTACGATTTAAGTATTGTGATTTGAGTTAGTGTTTGGAAAGATTTGAGTATGTGTTTGGTAAGTGTTTGGATATTTTCTTAAAAAGGACTTTCCCTTTCTTCTCTTTCAATCACTCTCCCTAAAATCTCTCTGACCAACGCCTCTCTCTCTGATTTCCTCTTGTGAAAACGTGCAGATCTTCGTCAATGGTAAAAAAGTAGAGATTCCCTTGCATTATGTCACTGTAGCTAAATAATTGGAATCCCCAAAAAGCCAAGGGTGATCAGTAGTCCAGATCTTGCATCAAGATGACCCAAAAAGTGATTCAAAAACTTTGCAAATTTCAGCCACCAAACAAGTTTTTGGATAACTAATGATATACAAGTTAGGTTTTGAGTGATTTGAGTCAAATTAATGCTCAAACCAAACGGGCTATTTGATCTTTGTTTTGTGATTTTGGAAGATCTAAAAAAATAACTTTGGATTTCTCTCTTGATTATCTTGAAGGTAAGTTGATGATCCTTAATCTTGGAGAAATCAAAAAGAAGAAAGAAGAGAGGAAACAAGAGAGAGAAAAAAGAGAGAGAAAGAGCGAGAGATGTGTGAGAGAGAGTGAAGGGATAAGACTCATAGAAGATCAAAATAATTGAAGGGGAACAGGTAGGTGAAGGGTGGTCTCCATCAGAGACTTTGGTATTATTTTTGAAATAATTTAGAAGTTCTAAGGGCATTTTAGTCAATATACTAAATAGGTATAGGAAATTTTGGAAATTTAAAAATAAGTGGAGATAAATATTGTTAAATAGATTTTAAATGAAACAAATTTTTAATTAGCACACTATTAATTAATTTAATTACCATAATACCCGTTAGGAAAATAAAAGGTGTCACAAGGACATGAGACGTTTCTCTTATGCATCGATAGTCAAAAGCCTAATATATAATGTAGTGTACTAGGCTTAACATCTACTACATAGTGGGAGTAGTCAATAAGTTTCAGTCAAATCTAGGATTTGATCACAAGACGGTTGTGAATTGTGCATTCTCAAGTATCTTTAAAGAATGAAAAACTATATGCTTGTGTATTTCGGTGGATGTTTTTCTTTCAACGGATGCATAGATTCCGACAAAAGTATGGAGGAGTGTGAAACAAAAGTATGTTTCTAACACGACAATCGAGGCTGAGTATGTGGTTATTTGTGAAGTGTTATTGGAAGCAGTCTGGCTCCGTAAGTTCTTGATTGATCTGGAAGTTGTTTCAAATATGGATATTAAATTATACTTATGACAACAGTGGCGAAATCGCTAACATTGAAGAACCTAGAAACCATAAGAACACAAAGCACATAGAGAGGGGATATTCTCTGGTTTAGGATATAGCCAATAGAGGGGATGTGACTATGTTGAAGATCACATCGAAAGACAACCTTGCAAATCTGTTCATGAAGTCCTTGCCAATCAAAGCTTTCGAGAAGCATCTGGAGGGTGTTGGATTAAGAGACATATCTCATTTGCTTTAAGGCAAGTAAGAGATTGTCAGAATAAATGCCCTTAAAGTATATGATATTTTGTAAATGACATATTTATAAACAACAAAATGAATTTATTTATTTTATTTGCTTGTATGTATTTTAAATACTTTATGAATATCAAAATTCTTGAAATATCTATATGATCTTAAATATTGTATATAAGTATTATATACAAGAAGATAATATTTAAGGGTGATAATTAAAATGGTCAATAACAAATATTAATTACTATAATCAATTATTCAATTAAATATGGAGTCTTTAATTAAGTATTACTAGGATAAGACAGTTCCATTCTTCCATTAAGAATGTAACTGTCTTATCCAAGCCATAAATGTAATGAGTCATTAAATGATTGCACTGTGCATGATGAGATTATGTAGGACCGGGACACGATACGATATAAACAGTTGGTAAAATCCGTTAAATATATCAAGTTATAATCTCATCGACCGATAGTCATATATAAGATGATCTTAATTCTATGTTATTAGCATACTCTTATTTATGGATTTATATCTTTTGATTTACTCAGGTTGGATTTGAGAATATAATCTTATTGCTTGTATTTTGAAGGCATAAGAAAGTAAGAAGTCGAGAATATTAACATTACAACATGGAATCCCTTCCTTCTCTAATCAGAAGGAGATTAATAATTCTTTTAAGTATTGATTTGGAGCTTAAATAATAAGAGCTCTCAATGCGTGATTAAGTTTATGAATTTATTATGCATTAGAGAATCAGTGGTACTCTAGGATAAAGAAGTAATTAGAAAGGTTAATAGATTTTAGCTAGCTCTAATTATGAATTATTTATAAAGGATCGACTTATATGTAATGAACTATATCAAATGGACAACTCTAATAAATGAGTAATTATATATCTATAATTTCAAGAGTGCAATTCCAAATATTAAGTGGAGTTACATTGGAATTTATAAAAGTAAAACATATTAAGTAACAAGTTCAATTAATATATTGGTTTTATTGGATCTTAAAATTATAAGTCCATAAGTCCCCCTCTATCCTTGTCAACAATGTCTGGACAAGTTGAATTATTTATTTAAATAATTAATTTAGAATTATAGAATTTATATTAAATATCACTCAAAATAAATTAATTATAAATTAATTTATATTTGTTAAATAATTAGGACATTTAATAGATAATTTATAATTATTAAACAATATTACTTAAGGATAAAAAATTATTTTTGGAAGACGGAGTAGGAGGATCCCACTGTACGTGGTGCACATCGTAAGAGGGTCCCAATGTGGCACCAACTGTAGAGGGAAAAGTTCCCATGTATAGTTTAAAGCTTGATTGCAAAGTTTCCATATTTAGAATTTCTATCTTTGTATAAATATGATTTAATTCAAATATAAAAAGTTAAATTTGGAACAAATAAGATTGGATAACAAGTATATTTTCTCTCTTTCTTCTCCTTGAATTGGTGCCACACACGGATATAGTATCTGTGTGTGTGGCGCCAAATACAATATGAGGATATCTAAAATATTATCTTTTATTTTAATTAAATATTTGATATTTAAATTAAAATAAAGGAAAGTTCTATAATTAATTGGCTCTCACATTCTTTATGAATAGAGACCTCCTCTATTTATTAGAACACCTGTGTGTCTTAGAGAAACTGAGAGAACTCTGTCAAAAAACCCTCACATAGGCGTGTAAGAGAGAGAAAGAGAGTGAAGAGAAATTCTTCATCTCAAGACCCATTTTACTCATATGCTGAGATTACCATATGACTAAAAGTTAGTCAAATCATCTTAGAAACCCATTACTTCCTTCAATGCCCCATTTCTAGCTCCATCTTCGTCGATGAGTGGTTAAGGTCAAGGTCATGCGAGAAAGATTAACATGACAGAGTTTTGTAGCATTCTTGAAAGTACATATTACGAAATAGAAGAGAGAGAAGAGAAAAAGAAAGTGGAGCAAAATGGAATTTTCATTCAACTGCTCTATGGAGATTCAAGGAGAAAAAAGAAAATATCTGTAATCAGCAAAATAGCTAAAAGTCACAGGAAAGAACTGTAAATAAAACTAACCGGGTGTTTGAAAGGGTGGTGGGAACCGTGGTGGCGGGAACCGTGGTTTCCATCACTTTTTCAGTTATAAACAGTGTAAAGCTCTCACATGCTACAGTAATAATAAAAAAAATCGCTACAGTGTAAAACTCTCACATGCTATAATAAAAGTGGTTCTAATCAAAGGTTCCCACCACCCTTCTAAACCTAACAACTGTTATTTATTTACAAGACTAACCCATTCACCCCTAAATTCTAATTCTAGAATGAATATTGTGAATTCCCATATTGCCAGGTAAGGCATATATTGTGCAGGAAGCAAAGGTTTGATGAGACGCTTTCCAACTTGGTGCTATTAATAGACATATAGTCTGTTTAATAATGTTTTTAAAATATGTGCAAATGGCTTTGTTTTAAAAAATGAGAATTTTTTTAGAATTGTACTAAGAATTTTTTTAAAATTTTTGCTTTAAAAAACGTGCAAAAACATTTCTAAAAATTCTCAAAACAATACCAAACGGGGCTTAATATCTTCAAGAGACCATGTTGTATCTTTTCTTTAACCAAGTGAAAATCAATTTTGGATGTGCTTGGTTCGCTTATGAAATACAGAGTTTTCTGCAATCTGTGAAGAGCTTGTTTGTCACAAACAACAAGGCAGGTTTGGAATGGTGTATATGAAGATCTTTGAATAGAGACAGCATCCACATTATTTCCCAAGTTGCACTAGCCATAGATCTATATTTGGCTTCAGTAGAGGAACGAGATACAGTTTACTGCTTCTTTAATTTCCAAAAGAGATTAAGGAATCGCCAATGAACATGCAAAATCCACTAATTGACCTTCTAGTGTCTGGACAGGATGCCCAATTTGAATCTGCAAAGGCCTTCAGCTCAAGCGCTGAAGTGGAAGAGAAGAAAAGACTTTGTCCAATAGTGCCTTGCACACATTAGAGAACTCTTTGAGCTGCTTGTAAATGTGGCACACAAGGCTGTGCAAGAAACTGAATCAATCGACCCACGGAATAGGATAAAACCGGTCTTGTGACAGTTAGATATAGTAATTTCCCAATTAAGTGCCTGTACAAGGAAGGATCTTCCAATAACCTTCCTTCATCTTGACAAAGCTTTATGTTTGGGCCCATAGATATTGTTCTGACTTTGCAGCCAAGATATCATGAATTTGAGAGTAGCCGCAAGGCACAACGCCTTTGACTGACAAAAATTCCTTTGTTAGATCTAGCAACTTCAAGGCTTGGAAAGTACTTCATGTTGCCAAGATCTTTGAGCTTAAATTTGTTGTCAAGAAATCTTTTGAGAATATCCACACGCTTCACGTCATTGCCAGCAATGACTATGTCATCAACATAAACTAAGAGAGGAATAAAAGAGGAACCATCAGCCTTGACAAACAAGGATTTGTCTGCTAGACTGTTTGAAACCTTCAGCAAGTAACACACTAGAGAACTTTGAAGACCATTGTCTTGAGGCTTGTTTTAATCTGTAAACATATTTATGCAGCTTGCAAACAGTATTGGCAAGTAAGGGCTCCTCTCACGACGAAAACCAGGAGGTAAAGTCGAATAAACTTCTTCCAAAAGGTCACTATGCAAACAAGCATTATTGACGTCTAGTTGGGTGAGACTCCAGCCATAAATGGCTAACTTTGACCATGACCAATTCTCCAACAGGTGAGAAAGTGTCCAAATAGTCAATCCATTCTTGTTGAGTGTACCCCTTCGCAACTAAGTGGGCTTTGTACTGTTCGATACAATCATCAGCTCGACTGGAAGTTTTCTAGGAGGTAGTAGGACTAAAGACCAGTCCCAATGCTCTCTAGAGCTTGCAACTCGGCAAACATAGCCTCGCGCCAATCAGAACTTGCAGAAGCTTGTGAGAAAGTGGTTGGCTCAATGTTGGATGACATAGCACATACTAGAGATTTCTGAGTTATGGACAAATTATCGTAATTGAGGGCCTAAGATAAAGGGTAAGCAGTAGAAGTGGAACAACTAGAAGCAGAAGAATGGTTATAGTCACGAAGATAACTTCAAGCATTTCTAGTGTGAGTAGGATGAGTGGGAATTGAGGGTGAAGACGCATGGGGGGAGCTAGATGACTCAGCACATGATAAAGAGCACACCATCATATAAGAAATTTTAAGTGTCAGTTGAAGAATTGAGCGATTGGAAAGGAAAGTGTGACTCATGGAAAACAACATCTCCAGAAATGAATATGGTGTTGGTGGTTAGATCATGAAGTTTGTGACCTTTGTAACTAGGGGTGTAACCAAGAAAAACAGCTTTGGTGGCATGAGGGGAAAATTTTGTGCAGTGTCTAGCGAGAGTGGTAAACCTAAGCAGCCAAAAGCACGTAAATGAGCATATGACGGTTTCTTTTTTCACAAAGAGTTAAAGGAGTTTTATTTGATAAGAGAGGAGAGGGGGTTCAGTTAATGAGATAGACATAAGTTAGGACACAATCATGCCAATAATCTAAAGGAATGTTGGATCGAAAATGCAAGGCACACGCCACATTCAAAATATGATGATGTTTGCATTCGACTATTGAGTTTTGTTGAGGCACATCAATGCAAGAATGAAAGGGAATGATTACTTTAAGGCGAAAGAAATCAGAGAATGTTAACTCAAGAGCATTATCTGAATAAACTGATTTCATGGGAAAAACAGTGGTACGATTTGACTTTACTCGAAAAAGATAGACCCAAGAAGAATGGTTACAATCGTCAACTAGAGTAAAAAAATAACGATAACCCTCAGTGGTGAGCTTGTGAAAAGGACCCCATATATCACAATGTATTAACTAAAACGGCAAATCAGACATTGAGCTTGAAGAGACAAATGGAAAACGCCGTTGTTTTGCTAAGTGACAAACATGTCAATGGTCAGACTTATCAGCAACATTGGAAATAGGTAATTCATTTCTTAGCGTATGAAGCTTTACAAAGGATGGATGACCCAAACGATAGTGCTGAAGTTCAATTTGAGACAAACAAACATCATTAGGATTTGCTGATATATTAAAATTTTTGTAACCAAAACTTCCTAAATCTGATAGGTAGAGATTCCTGTGCCAGCTACCCATCCCAATCGTTGTGCCCTGTGAATGGTCCCGAAGGGCACGAGAATCAGAAAAGAAATTAACCGTGCAGTGGCGACTTTGAGTAAGAGCACTAATGGACAACCGATTAAAACGAAATTCAGGCATGAATAAAACATTATGTATAGTCAAGGTGCTAGATAATTGAACAGAACCTATTCGACTAAAGGACACAGAGCAACCATTGGGAAGAGCGGCATGAGAATTGAAAGTAGGAATGGAAGAAATGAATGAGTCAAGGGGACAACAAACATGGTGAGTAGCCCGTGCATCAAGTATCATGAGGAAGGTAGCGAACAATTAGAAGAGGTTGAGGTAAGGAAAAAAATATACCACTGAAAATGTGAAACGGATGGGCTTGCTTGCTGTGGTTCTGGACTAACACAAGGAATGCCTTGAAGCTGCGAAGTCAAGAGAGCAATGAGGTGTTGGCATTGGTTGGGCGTCAAGGAGTTAAGAGACTCAGAACAACCGGAAGCAGAGTCGCCAGGAGCGACAGAAGCAACATGATGTGCTTGTGCTTTGCCTTTTGGCTTATACCCTGGAAGATAGCTATGAAGCTTGTGACACTTGTCAATGGTGTGCCTTTGCAAGCCACAATGAGAACAAAGAGGACATTCTCGCTTGGGCTTTTGGGAAACATGAACTGAAGAAGCTGCAATGGAAGCGCTAGAATCAGGGAGTTGATCAATTGAAGCAGAAAAACCATGTCCAATGGTTTGCTGGCGCTCTTCTTAAACGACTAGGGCAAAAACTTTTGAAATTAGCGGAAGTAGATCCATCATCAAAATTTGAGTACGAATCTGAGCAAAGGAGTCATTAAGTTCCATAGAAATGGCATAACGTACTCTTGATGCTGGTATTCCATCCAAGTCTTCATGCCTCCAGAATCAGGTATGGGTACAAGTTGAAAAACTTTCAGCTCATCCTAGTAAATTTTTGGCCAAGTATCATATGACTTAACATCCATAGATCCTTGATTCAAAGCAACAAGATGGGTCTTCAACTAGAAAATCCAAGGTCCATTGCTCTGATGAAGTTGATCATGAAGATCGTTCCAAATCTCAAAGGTAGTGTCCATGTAAAGCAAACTATTAGCAATATCTCTTGCCATAAAGTTAAGAAGCCACGAACTTACCATACTATTGTAACGATTCAAAACACCAAAGAGGAGATCATCGGCATCTGGGCGAGGAATGGTGCCATCAACAAACCCAAGCTTGTGCTTCATAGTGAAGGTCATGGACAGTGCTCGATTCCAGCTGTTGCAATTCGAACCAATTAGTTGATGAGAAACCAGAACAAGACCAGGATGGTCTCTGTTATGAAGGAAACAGGGACTTCCAGAATCTTATATTGGTGATGGAACAGAGGAAACAACGATTTGGTGTTTATTTCCTCCAGCCATCAGACGAAGATCAGCGGAGCAATCGCTTTGATACCACATTACAAAATAGAAGAGAGAGAAGAGAAAAGAAAAGTGGAGCAAAATGGAATTGTCATTCAACTGAACTTAAAATTACAAAAGCGCGGGCTATATTGCTCTCTGGAGATTCCTATAGCCCTGTGGAGATTCTAGGAGGAAAAAGAAAAGTATTTGCAACTTACTTTAGCTCAGCAAAATTAGGGCGGCAAAGTCGTGCTATATGTTGTGTTCTTATCTTCTCAATTATGACATAATTACATTGAATATGAACACAACATAATTAATAAACGTGTCTGAAATATAAACACAAACACAACACGGCTATAGCATGCGTAACACGACACGACATGATTAACACGATTATGACACATTTATCGTCCAAAAAATTAAAAAAAAAAAGAGAAAAAAATTAACATCATGCTTTACAAAACATAACAAAACACTCTAAATAAGTTTCAAATATAACAAACATTTCTAATTTGAAATTCAAAATATAACCAACATCAAAATGTTTCTATTCAAATGTTTAACAATAAACAATATAAGTGCGTAAAATCTCAGTCTTCTTGAGCTTGAAATGTGGTCTTTCAATCTAAGCACCAAGCACTCTCCTAAAAGTCTTCAACTATTTCACCATATTTAAGATTTTAAAGAATAAGAAAATTAAACAAAGCAACAAATTAAACAAATCAACAAAATTAACAATATAAGCATTATAAAAAGCATATAACCTTCCATTGAAGTTGAAGTGTTGAGGTTACGAGAGCCTTGAGTAGATCTGACAATAGGATCATTAATATCCAAACTAAAAACATCTTCAACGATGTCATCTATAGCCATATGAATTGATTTTTTATTTTCTACGCATAAACTTAAATGGTTAAAATAACGCAAGACATGACCAACAATAAACAAAAATACATAAAAATAAATAAATATACCTTTATTTTTAAATAGTCAATCTCTAGTACAAACTAATGCCTCAACTATGTTAGGTTTGAAGGAACTCTTATATTGATCCAACACTCGTCCTCCAACACTAAAAGCAGACTCAGATGCAACAGTAGATATTGGAATGATTAATATATCACAAGCCATACAAGACAACTCCAGATAGCAAAATTGGTTTCCTTTTCAAAATTCAAGAACATCCAACTCAACTGTCGCTTGTATTCTTGGCTCATCTAAATAAACCTCTAATTCTGTTTTTTGCATAACAGCTTGCTCTTGGCTTTCGAAACTGTTGAACTGCTACAATCATAAACATATTAAACAAGAGCCTGACAAAGCATATTAGTTGATATAAATTAGACAATTATTCACATTGTTTTTGTTTGTTTATATCAATTCAGATATAATTGCGTACATGATAATTGGTATGGAAAAATAAAAAAAAATAGCACATATATACTTATAAATTGACAAAATGTGTATTTTACCTTCAATATTTTGTTTTGTATCTGTAAGAATTTCTCTGTTGGGTTCTTTGCAATTGTAGTAGGAGTTGCACATTTAGAGGTTGTTGGAGGAGCCTTCCCTTAAAGTATTCACCAAATAACATTTCCAAATTTCTCTTGACATCCAAATACTGTAACAACCCATCTTCTCCATAAATATTGGTATAAGCATGATCCACGAACTATAGCTTGCAGCGAGAATCAAGTATTACTGCTATTGCCAATATCAAACTGAAATCTTTCCAATATTTCTCAAACTTGCCAAGCATTGCTTTTGCCATAATAGCCAAATATTCATCTTCATTATACTCACATGACTTCAATGACAAATAGCAAGTGTAGATAGTTGGAAAGTACAAGTTTGTTGTGGGGTATTTAATAACAGAAAAAACACAAGTAATGTTGTAAAAAGGTTCCAAAAAGTCATTGATTTTCTTGGCCCTTTCCCACTCATCTTGAGAAGGATAGCTTTTGTAATTAGAGTCACTCAATGCCAAATGATAGAATGCACATCGATAATACAAAAAACTATCAACATAAGAAATGTGGAATTCCATCTTGTTGGCACATCTTGCCTTAACCCTCTCTTAGAATCAACAGGCACAAGATTTACACACTCTAGAAACTTCTTCTTTTTAATTTGTGACCCTCTCACATATTTCACACTTTCACGTGTATTTTTAACCACATTATCAATATCTTTCAATCCCTCTTGCATTACAAGGTTCAAAACATGGGTACAACAACGAATATGAAAAAAAAGTACCTTTAGAAATAAGTGCATTTTTTTCATTCAATTGATTCTTCAACAAATCAACAAACACATCATTAGAAGAAGCATTATCCAAAGTAAGAGTAAACACCTTATTAGAAATTCCCCACTCACAATACCCAATCATCTCTAAATTCTAATATTATAAAGATAGCAAAAATAGGCCGTCAATGTCAAATACCCATCTATAAGTGGGGAATTTATTTATTTAAATTCTGTTATTTATTTATAGAGTAACCCATTCATCTCTAAATTCTAATATTATAAAGATAGCATGGCGATAAAGCGAAGGGGAAAGTTTTTGATATTAACCTTAATTGTATGATTGCTGCAACAAGGCAAATGTTAATTCTTCCAAATTATATGTACATAATTAATCAGAATTTGCTTAAGTTATATATACATTATTAATTAGAATTTACATAACTTATATGCACATATATGAAACACCAGTTATTTTAACGGGTATGATTTTTATAAAAATTATATGAATAAATTGTCACTTTAGAACTTCTTACCAAGTCTCCGTAAGAAACATTCAAAATTTACCTATCACCCACCTCTATCAACCTTGTCCCCCCTATATTAATGCTCAATTAAGTAACCTCCTTCTCATTTGGCTAAAGGTCTCCGAATGAGATATAGAATTAATTCACCTCAACTACTAGGAGACATTGATATATTTTTTCAATCACCTTTTTAATGCTCATTTATTTCTTCCTACAACTTTCCCCATAAACCTACAATTATCTCCCGCTTCTCAATTATTTTGATGCCTATTTGTTTAACCATCACTACTTCCTTCTCTAGTTTCTTATTCTCTCCTTTCTCACTTCAATTTCTAACTAAAGACACAAGGCATAAAGCTCTCTTTATAGCTAA
>CAMOHE010054580.1:0-28214 GCA_946598075.1 Artocarpus hirsutus | reverse complement strand
TCAACTTCACGGAATAAATAAAAAAATCAACAACTATTTATCAATTTCGGATTAATTATACATCACAATCAACAACTATATATTTGTCACTTTCTATAAAAAAACTTACAATTTCAACTGAGATTAAGGAGTGTGGAGGCAGAGAGAGACGACGGCGACTGATTCGGAAGGGTCTGTGTTTGTATTTGTAAAGTGTGTCTGAATGCCGACGTTGGGTGGGGTATTTAAAGAAGCAACCACGACGGTTTTTTCAAAAAACCATCGTGGAAGATACCACGACAGTTTTTGAGAAAACCGTCGTGGTATGTTCAAGATACCACGACGATTTTCTCCAAAAACCGTCGTGGTTGCTCTAGTATTCCACGATGGTTTTTGGAGAAAACCGTCGTGGTATCATACCACGATGGTTTTCTCCAAAAAACCTTCGTGGAATACTAGAGCAACCACGACGGTTTTTGAAGAAAACCGTTGTGGTATCTTCCTTCCTTTCCACGACGGTCTTCGTTTTCACGGGCGTAACTTGCCTCGCATTTTTGGCCTTACCACGACGGTTTTTAGGAAACGGTCGTGAAATAAATGTCATATAATCAATATTTTCTTGTAGTGTATATAGTTCACCACTCTCAAAATTTTCAATTATATTTCCACCCTCTTCACTTATTTTTCTGGTTTTGCCTCTTAACAACAAAATTTTTGTATTGAAAAGAAAATAAAAAAGGATTTTTTGTCCTTTTCACAAAAGAATTGGAAAGAAATTAATACAATTTCTCTAACGTTTTATATTGTAGCCTTCTACCTATATTACTTTTATATAATGGATTGGCACATGTTTCCTTTTAATATTTTATTCTTGCAGCCTTATATACATTGTAAATGTATCTATATAATTATTATGGATTATTATATAGGAAAGAAATTTAACAATGAAAATACGCACGCAAAATGTAACAAAGAAAATACGCACGCAAACACTAGTTATATGATAGATATATGGGGTTATTTACATCATAGGACCCCAAACTTTCTACTTTTAACATTTAGGTCAACATTATAAGAATTTAGGTACTTAAGTCCCCAAAGTCTTAATCTATTGGCACCTATGTCCGCATTTTAAGAATTTGGATATTAAAGTCCTAAATTCTTAATTTGTTAGTATCGTGAGTCTCCATTTTAAGAATTTGAATATTAAAGTCCTAAACTCTTAATTTATTGCCATTATTAGTGTCCTTCATTTTTTTGCTGTTAAATGCTATACAAGATGACAAAATTTTGAAGCTTTATGGTTCTTTAAGTCTCAAAACATTTTTTTCATATAAAAAAGTCTCCAAGAACATATATTTTTGCATTTTTCCATAGGCAATAAGAAATTATACTTTCAAAAAAAAAAAAAAGCTTTTGGGAACTTTCTATTATAAATGTGTGTGTATATATATATATTTGTGTGTGTTTTTTGAATTAAGGAACAAAAATCTTCAAAATATTGATATCTCTTACGGCATTTAATAATAAAAACATGGTGGGGACGAACAATGCCAATAACTTAAAAGTTAAGGAACCTGAATATCCAATTCTTAAAATAGAGAATTATGTGCCAATAGATTAAAAGTTTAGAAACCTAAATGTTTAAATTCTTAAAATAGAGGCATAAGTGCTAAAGACTATAAAATTTGAGGAGATGTGATGCAAAAATCACTAAATATATATATTAACGAGTTAAATGATAAACACAAACACATGATTCACACTTCTTCCAAAGTATTTTATTGACGAGCATGGAAAGTAGCCTGTAAAATTCCGGCCCTTCACTCCATATAATCTAACTTCAATAATATTTTAAACATAAAAGGTGTAAAAATTATAATATATAAAAGCTTTATAATATAACATATTTTTATTTTATATCATAACTTAAAAAAGCTTTACATTAATGTGAATGGTTTAAACTTATCTCTCCAAAACAAAAAATTATAAATGTACAGTAATTTCATTGTGTTTAATTATCTACTACATTACTTTCATTAGGTCGGTACATCGTTTACAAGCCAAAGTTTGATAACGTTTACACTGTTACGACAAGTGGTTTATGCATCATATGTACGTCGTTGTACCTCTGCAATATTAACAACATTTTAAAGTACTTTTCTTAATTGCTTTGTCGAGCTTTATTAATGATGCTGACTAAATTCAAGTGTGTTGTTTTACAAGTTCCAAACCAGTGAGTAATTCCAAATTGTGGTCACACTAGAGGGTCGCAAAACTAATTGGCCAGGTCACAATAAGCGCCAAATATCACCCTCACTAACTGGAATAATTACATACATGTTTAGTTCGTGGATTTTAATTACAGTTTCAACTGTTTGGCTATAGTATTTTTTCTCATAAAAGTTAAATTTTTATTTAAACTTTTCGTTTAAATCTATAAACCCTACCAGGTGGTACGTTTTCTTAGCTCCTCTCTCAGTCTTTGTCCATGCTCTGTTCTGATATTAAAATTCCCTTTGCCTGTATGTTGATAAAAAATGCAGACGTCAAGTAATTGTTAAAAGATAATCGTTAAGGGAAAAAAACACACGAGGAATGTATGTGCTTTCAAAAAATAAGGACCATGAATATGTTTATGGAAGCTAGCTGGCACTTGAGAGACATCTTTTGTTTAAAAAAACAAAAAAATTGATCTTAAAGGTAAAACATCTTTTTACTTCTTGCTTTTGCAAAGATCCTGCCTTCCCCGCGTTGGCTCATGGCTTTATCTCCTATTTTCTCTTGTCAGTTGCTTTTTAAATGATTCAAAAATTAACGGGCATGAATATATTTATGGAAGCTAGCTGGCAGATTAGAGACATCTTTTGTTTAAAAAAAAATTGATTTTAAAGGTAAAACATCTTTTTACTTCTTGCTTTTGCAAAGATCTTGCGTTCCCCATGTTGGCTAATGGCTTTATCTCCCATTTTCCCCTGTCAGTTGCATTTTAAATGATTCAAAAAATAAAGACCGTGAATATGGCTATGGAAGCTAGCTGGTGCTTGAGGGACATCTTTTGTTAAAAAATTTTGATTTTAATGGTAAAACATCTTTTTACTTCTTGCTTTTGCAAAGATCTTGCCTTCCCATTGTTCCCTGTCAGTTGCATTTTAAACGATTCAAAAAATAAAGACCATGAATATGTTTATGGAAACTAGCTAGCACTTGAGAGACATCTTTTGTTTAAAAAAAAATTGATTTTAATGGTAAAACATCTTTTTACTTCTTGCTTTTGCAAAGATGTTGCCTTCCCCATGTTGGCTAATGGCTTTATCTCCTATTTTCCTCTGTTAGTTGCTTTTTAAATGAAAACTTTTCTGCTTGTTTCTTCTTTTTATTCTTACCCTTACATTTATTATTGTTACGGTTATTATTGTTTATCATTATTATCAGGGTATTTGACACATTTATCTTCTAAATTTTACATGTTCTTGTAATGTAGTTTTAAAACTTTTTTTTTTTTTACAATTAAGTCTTAGTCACAAATGTTTTTTAAAACTAGGATAGAAAACGATAAAGTAGGACACACTTGACCTGTTTAAAATACCTATGTACCTTATTTGAAACTAATAGGAGTAAAATTATTCAATTTTATGCCCAAAAAGAGAAGAAAAAAGAAAATAAATTAAATTATTTTATTATTTTTTTAACAATTTTGTTGGCATATATGTATATTAGGTTAATTACAATGTGTCTTTTAATTTTAACTATTTTTTAATTTGTGTCTCTGTTTTTAAAAACTACAAAGTTGTTCTCAAAATTTTAAAAATTTATTTCACTTTCATCCCCATAAATATAAAAAATTAGACAAAACAACATGGCTACCCTTAAACAGTTATGATAAATATTTTTATATTAAACATAAAAAAACCCTAAAACAAAACATCAAATTTCAAAAAAAAAAAAAGATCTTAAATTTTATGACTTTTAAATTCTTAAATTTATTTTTTAAAATTTTTTTAAGAAGAAACATATATTTCATAAATAATTAGGTTTAGTCAAGGGTATTTTGTCTTATTTCTATGTTTTGTAAATCAAATAAGTCTACAAAAGATAAAATTGAAACAAGTTTTTCAAATTCAATGAATAATTTTGTAGTTTTAAAAATAGAGGGATAAATTGATAAATAATGAAAGCTAGGAGGTGTATTTATGTAACTAAACCCTATGTATATTTTAATGTAACTAAACCCTATGTATATTTTAATCATTATAGTGCTCAAAATTTTGTTGATTCCCTTCTAAATATGTTACGTGCTTCTCATGTGGTCATTTTTCATCTTAATTTTGACAAACATTTATGATAAAAACTTGATGGCCATGCTCAACTAACTTTAGGGGCCTAATTGCTACGAAAAAATAGATAATTGGATAATTAATATTGTAAAAATCTGAAGTAGCTGTGAGTTCAATGATCATAGACGAAATCACACACAAGACATTTAACAGGTAAATTTTAGTCTGTGAAGTGGTACAAATTCCCCAATTTCGGCCCTTAAAGGGAAAAAATAAATAAATAAATAAGAGAGAGAGACTTGTGCGTCAAAACAAACATTTGTGTGTGTGTGTGTGTGTGATTACTTCATAGATCAAAACTCAAGAAACATGGTTCATTTAAGGAAAACTCTGTACATTGAAATTTAAATCTTAAGATGAAACCGTATTAATATCTTGATGTAACGTAATTTCCTTAGTTCCTCTCCTTTTTCTTCGTGTATACTCTATTATGATATCAAAAATTATTTTACCTCTACACTGATTAAAATATAAAACGTCGAGCAATAGTTTAAAGATAATCGTTGGAAAATTTAAGGAAAAAAAAAAAAGAAAACGACCAATGTGTTCTTTTAAAAAAATAACAAATAAATAAGAGATGAATATGTTTTTGGACACTAAGCTGGCACTCGAGAAACATCTTTTACATTTTTAAAAAAGGTGAAACATCTTTTTGAAAGCATTAGATGTAGGCGCAAGCCCCAGGTCATAATTATTTTTCACTTTAAAATTTGAGCAATCTTTTCATTTAAACTACCTTTGAAAAATAATTATTGGTAGTATTGTTTTTCAGACAAATATTTACCGTAATTGTTATGAATAAATTAATTTATTAGTGTAAATATTTATATTCTTAACACTCTCATGAATTACATTATTTTTTTTAATTATCATTGATTTTTGACACTCCATAACCTTTATATAATCTTCCAATTAACACTTTATTAGTAGTATTTTATTGTTGTAACTTATGGTTTTCTGCCTCTCCCACTTTATGATTCTTAACTTATATATATGGTTTTTGAGAGCTTGCATTTGTACACAATGAGACGATGTATAATAAGATAGTCTTTGTTTCTATTTTTTTTTTTTGTCTCTCTATTTTATACTTTGTAATTTAATTCTTTTTCATTTATTTTATAACACATTATTAACACGAGTTCTCTAATCATTTTGTTGCAAGAAAGGTTTAAAGGTTTTATAGGACTCGAAGCATTTTTTTACACTAACTTTAGTGATTGTGGATTATTACGTAGCATTGTATCTTATGATGGAGGGAATTTGGCATATTGGTAAGGTTAATTTTCACCACTTTTTTTGAGTATTCAAATCTTTGTTTTGATCACTTTTTTTATATTTTACTAGCATTTTTGTTATGCTATATGATTCTTTTTGTGGTATACGTAATTGCAATATCATAAGTTACATTATTTTTAATATGAGAATATTCTTTCTATTGTTGAATTATTGGCATATGACTTTGTTCTTATAATAACTAGAACTTTTAATTTATTGGAAAGTTTTTGTGAGCACATTCATTAAATTCTAAACGTTTTTATGAGTATATAGCCTAATGGTTTTTTTTTGAGATTGCATTTATATAAATCTTGCGCCTCTTTATATGTTTCAGTATATAATTTTTATCAACATAGTTTGCAAAAAGAAAAGTAATAAAGTAGTAATTGTTAGCAATATTATTAAAAACAACTACGATATATAGTGTATCTTTTACCAAAGATTTAAAATTAGATCTCTTATTTGGTTTGCTGGATGTTTCATTGGTAAAAACAAAACTCATGATGAGGTCATTTATATGCCTGATATTATATTTGGTTTGATTTCAGAATTTATTATTTAAGGTTAAATTTAACAAGTTGTGTGTTTTTAAAACATAGGCATTTCTTCCATATATGTAGGTATGTCTACTTATGCTTGGTGCAGCTTTTTATTTATATCATGATTTGGTTGGCTATTATTTTTATATTGGTTTGGTCAATACTAATATGTCATTATTAGTTAGACATAATCAATTTACATAAATTTATAATTATTATCTTAGATGGCTGTTGATATTTTTTGATGACATGAATACACTATATTAACATATGCTTTCAAGCCAATAATTTATTAAGAATTAATAATATTATTTAATTGGCTATTTGGCTTTACATATTCCATGATATAAAAATTGAATAATATTACAATTGTGAAAGCAATTACGATGAGATCATGAAAATTAAAATGACGATCAATTTTTTCTATTTATTTTTGTATATTCTTTGAAGTGAATATTGTATACATTGGATGGCTAAAAGACTTTTTAAGATTCCTTAGCCTCTTTACAATTAAGGAAAATAATAAAATAAGCATTAAGAGCATAAAATTATAAGGAGATTAAAAATTTATCATTTTAAACTCCCACAGTTAATAAACAAAAAATAGTTACATCATATTGGAAGACGTACATTTTTATTCATTTTAATAAACAAACTAATCTCATCATATAGGAAGACATACATTTTTATTCATTACTATTTATCACGTCTGTAGCACATCATAAACAAAAGTGTAATGCTGATACCGACACAGAGGAGAAAGTACGTACAGGCAAAGACATGAGAGACAGGACTGATAAATTTTAAAATATAACAAACATATAGTAGTTTCTCAACGTATACCAATTTGAAATTTGTACTTTGGACCTGTAAATTTCATCTTTATATTTCAAGATGAAACAACCAGTTGGATCCCTTGCGATTCGGTGTTTCCGGTTTTACCTAGTGATATTGCAGGATGCATGATTCTGTAATCCTGACCAAGTGTTTCATGCGCATATGGTACACAATATCCTGTCCAGTCTTTATAATTGCGTTTACATTTATAGACACCGCAACACCCAATGCGTCGGCTGCAATACTCACCGAGTCCGGCGCAGCTGGGTTGTGGCTCCTTCAGCTTCCTGTTGCCCAAGTTGCTACCATGCAAATCGCTGCTACAATTAAAACAAATAACACCCGCATTACAAGTGGTTACAAAGTAATATTTTTAGTACCAGCCATTTCTCTCTTTTTTATTATTTTTATTTTCTTAGTGTTTTTGTTCTTTTAAAACCTTAAAGCCCGTTGTATTTATAGCCAGCACCTATAATCTGTTTATTACAAAAGAAAACTTTTGAGAAATAATTGAAAAGCAATATGTAGCAAGAACGTTAAATCAAAATAATTGAAAGGTAATAATAGAAACATGCATGTTTTTAAAGTTGGCTGGCCCATATCATGATCATGGGAAATATTTTTGCATTTTTTATTTTTATTTTTATTCTTTTGAGGTTCATGATTTCTTTTGATATGTGCACACTTGCACGCACAAGATGCGTAGGAATTTATGAATATGCAACCATAGATAGGGGCCATTTCTTTTGTCTTTCTTTTTTTAGTAATATCTTCTACAATTTGTTTTATAAAATTCATTTTTATACTAATTTTTAATAGATGATTTATATTTGGAATTTTCCAATATTATCAACCATTCTATATAATTTTGAGTGTTGATGCTCAGATGATATATAGCTTAAAAATATTTGAATAAGGTGAGGCGATAATCTTAAAAATATTCACGACAATAAATTGAGATTATACGACCCTCATTTAACGATCTTTTCTTAAAAACCATCTTGATAAGGGAAAAAATGCAAGAAATTACGCCTGCGAAGACAAAAATCATCGTGGTATGTACTATCTTTACCACAAGGGTTTTTTTAAAAAGCCATCGTGTTAGCTCACTTAAAAACCCTTTTTTTTCACCTCGACAATTAGACACAAATCAGAAACTCACCTCTCAAATACGAACACAGACCCCTTCAAAACTGTTGCCGTTGTCTCTTTCCGTCTCCACGCACTTAATCTCCTTCGTAATTGTAAGTTTTTATTAGAAATTGATAAATTGTTGTTGATTTTGTTGTTTAATCTGAAATTGATAAATTGTTGTTGATTTTGTTGTTTAATCCATGTTTATTGTATTGTGGATCATAGATATGATCTATTTGTTTTATGATGGGTGAATGTTTTTGTTTTATGATTAGAATATATTGGGTATGTATAATTTGTTAAATTAGTTTTAATTAAATTGCTATTTATTATTTTGATTTTGTTTTATGATTAAAAAATTATAATTATTTATTTTAAAAACACGTTTAAAAATATCATTTATTTTTATATTTTTTTTTAACCTTTAGGACCTACAAACATTAAATATGGAATGAACCACTCATCCTCTTTCGTCTTCCTTCTTTTCTTCTCCTCTTTCCTTTGTTAACTTCTTTGCAATTTGGAAATTAAAAGCTTAGCTTTTTAATGTTATATGTGAGAGTTTTAAGACTGTTTTATAGTTTAAATCAGTAGTTTAAACTACTCTTATAAATATCCTGATAGGATCTGGAGGGAAATTTCCTTGACTGTAAAAAAGGACGAGAGATGGAGAGTCACAGGAATAGTTGGCATTATTTTAATTCTTTTTCTAAAGAACATAGTCAGAAAACTTTAACAAATTCTTTAACTAAAGGTCCCACAAAACCTCAGCAACCACTTAGACACTACATCAGCTGCCATGTATGTGGAGCGGCCCTCAGCTTTATCTTGATCACCGTTGTTAATAAAACATACAAAAGTTTAAAAAATACAATAATTTTATGAGTAGATGGGCAAACACATTGTATAACACCCCGAAGTTAATTAAATTGTATTAGAATGTTAAATGGTGGATTAGTGTACCATAATGAGTAACTTAAATTTAATTTGATTATTTTGTGAAAATTTAGTAACCTTGTATTATTTTACTCTTTTAATGATTTTTAAATTATTATAAATTGTTTTTAATTGTTAATTTAATTTCCAATGAAGCAATTTGATTTGAAAATAGTGTACTGTTGCATACAGTCCTGTGCAACTACTTTTTCTTTCCCTCTATTTTTTTTCCATCTCTCTCTCTCTCACTTTAATTTTCTCTCTTCTCTCTCTCGCTCACCTCTCTCGTCTCTCTCTCTTGATTCTCTCTTCCCCTCTCGTTTTCTCTCTCTAAATTTTGAAACAAAATTCAGATTTAAGCTTTGGGTTAGAAGATTGAAGGCTCGGGAACGAGATTCAACAACAAAAACATCGTTTTTAAGCTTCGATTCGAGGTTAGTTTTTAAAATTCAAAAGTTTTTCTATTTTTCAAATTTTCTTGCATTTTGAAATCTAAGAGTTTCTAAGCTTAGAAAAGCTTCAATCTAAGTTAGATGGACTTAGATTAGCTAGACTACAGACTTTATTTCATCAAAAACGGATTGGAATCAAGATTTTTTATTTTTTCTCTATTTTCTCTATTTTTGGATTTTTGTGAAAATCTTGTTTAAAACTCGTTTTAATCCATTAAAAAGTGTTATACTATGATTTTCTATTGTTTATGATGATTTCTCATGCCTGAGAATTGAGAAAAACAGGTTAGATTTAAAGATTTAGATTTGGGAGGCCGAGACCCGTGCGTGAAAATTTCTAGAATTTCCCAGATCGACAGGCCAAACTTTGTGTTCAGCAGGCCGGATTCAAATGATCGGTAGGCCAGATTCATCCGACCGGCAGGCCAAACCTGGAGATGTTCGGCCGACCAGACCTGCTCTTCCGGCAGGCTGAAACCAGGATGACCGGCAGGTCGACCGGGCATGGTGTAATTTTGTGATTTTTCACCTGTTTTCATTGTTTTGAACCCCGATTGAAATTCTAACTTTATAAAATAATTTTATAAACCTAAACGGCACACTAGGACACCATGAGATGATTTAGTACCATAGGATACCTCGGGTTAGATACTAATGAACTAAGCTACTATGCGTTTAGGATTTGTGCGTGGATCCGTAGAGCTAACGTATAGCAGACCGGGATTACGGTGTGGGACACCGACACTGATATTGAGGTAGGACTTCTACCCCTTCTTTGATAGCCAGTTTTAAATATTTTGGCCTCAAAGGGATTTTTACGAAAATGTTTTCAAATGATTTGTTGACAAAGGATTTTTATTAACTGTTTTCTGAAATAGTAGATTGAGGTGGATTTCATAATAAACCTCATAATGAATATAAATGACTATATCTGGTAAAGAAGAGATTTTATTAATAAAAAAGGATATATATATATCTATATATATTTGAGGGCATGATGCTATATCAGAGATCGGGTCGTGTAGTGAACGACCTTGGGGGCAGGTCCCAAAACCCAGTTGGGCCACTACGGTGGTGAATAATTGGTTTGCCCGAGAGAGCTTAAAAGGTATTCTTGACAAACTGATTTCAATGGGATTTTTATTTAATGAAAATATTTATTTGATTTATTTATTTGTTAAGAAAGTTTTAATAAAATATTTATCTGTTTAATTTAAATATAGTCCTACTGAGCCTTTCGCTCACACTTTTATTTGTTTTAAAATCTTAACCCTAGGTGGACATCAGCTTAGGATCGGAGAAGAGTCCACTGACCGGACTTACGATCAGTAGAAGATCTGGGTAGGTTGTACTGTAGTAAGTAAGGCATGTAAACTCTTAACCTTTCTTTTATGGACTGTGGTTGTATTGTAATATTGTCAGTCCTATATGTGTATGCACAATATGTGGGCCAATGGGACCCGTACATGTTCCACCTCATATTTAAATGTTTTAATGTTCTTTTATTTGCTTAATTATTATAATGGTTTATTTTATTTCCTTAATTCCTTTTATTCGAACGATTTTAAATTATCTCATTTTTATTTATAAATTTAATTCTTAAACCCAATTTTTAACTAAATCTTTATTTATTTAACTTAATTAAACCACCACGTCACCTCCCGTACTTCGGGGCGTGACAGTTGTTTTCTTAATGCTAATGCCGATCCTTTTTTTTTTTTTTGGGTCATATCTTGCATACCAATAAAGTGTAGGGCAACAACCTTGTTTTGAACCAAATCTTCTTGAATTTCTATACAAGTGAGTATCTATCGCATTTTAATAAATCTCATGTTCGAAGAAGTCTCCTTCAAAATAACTATAATAACATAGTAATTCCACAATGAAGTCACATGTTTGCTGTATAATTGTTTTAAGGAATTTTTTATGTGTAAGTTCTCAAACTTTGTAATCTATAGCACTTGGGTACCTATTTTAAGAATTTAAATACTCATGTCCCCAAACTCTTAATTTAATAATAATATTAGTCCCTATCTTCTTTTTATTATTAAATGACAAGATAGATGTGAATATTTTGAGAATTTTTTGTTCTTTGGTTCTAGAAAACTTTTTTTTTTTTTTTAATAAAGGTCCCTAAAAGCTATCCTTTTTTAAGCATAACTTATTATTTTTGACCAAAAATAATGTTTAAATGTCCTAACAAAAAGTTAATTATAATAACTATCGACAACAAAGTGATTGATTATAAACAAAAAAAAAAAAAAAAAGAAATTCATGAATATCCATTTTATTTTATTTTTTGCAAGTTAGTACCAAGTTATAATGATGTAACAAAAAAATTGTAACACAATAATTAATTTTTCAGTTATATACTTTTCTTTCTTAAAGATGGACAACTAATTGTTGTATTACTTGTATTTGGTTATATCGTTGTAATTTAAACTTATTTACGCAAAATATAATAGAATAGATGACAAGTTTACCTAATAATGTTTGTGAATTTTTTTTGGTTTATAATCAATCATTTTGTTGTCAATAATCATCATAATTGACAATATTTTAGGGCATTTGAATATCATTTTAGACGAAAAATAATGTTATAGTTCAAAAAACAAAGATGAGCTTTTGGTGACCTTTGTTCAAATATATATATATACACACACATTTTCAAACTAAAAAAAAAAAAAAAAGAATAACAGCAATGTCAAATTTTTAAAACTTTTTAAAGTAAATGTTAGCTTTTGAAAATATTTGTAGTAGTTAACAAATTTATAATGTAAATAACTTTTTTACTTTGTAAATAAGAAATACATACATTGTAAACAAGGGATAAATATATTATTTGCACCATAAATTTATTTATTACGTAAAAAATAAATATTTATATCGTAAATAAGGCAATAAATTATATACACCACAAATTTAATACTTAGTACAAATATTTTTAAAACCTGCTATTTACTACCATTAGTTTTAAAAAAAGTGATATTTACTACAATTTTTGAAAAACAAAGAAGCCTCAAAATGTTGATATTTTTATGTCACTTAAGAGCAACCAGGTCCCCAAGGCATAAACGGTGCCAAAAAAAAAATAATAACAAGAGTTTTGGTACTTGAATATCCAAAATTTTTAAAATAAAGACTAAAATACCATTAAAAGTTTAGGGATCTAAGTATTCAAATTCTTAATAAAGGATCCACAAGTCAAAGGTTACAAAGTTTGGGCACAACAATGTGCAAAAATCTCTTGTTTTAATGATATGATTTTGGATTATATATAAAATATTCACAAACTAAAATAAATTTTAATGAGGAATTTTCACAAATGAAATCCTTTAAAACTTACTTTTTTTGGTTATAAATGCTACATGTATTTAAGTGACATAAGTTAAACATATAATATAAGTTGAAGTATGGCATAACTAGTTTAAATGTGAATGAATAAAAGCATTCTTTAAAAGTATGTCATAATAGAGTAAATTAAGTGGCATAACATTTTTCATTACCATTATTATGTTGTTTTACTTTTTTCATTCATTTGATTTATACAATTTCTCTTAATAAAAAAGTCAAAAAATTACATGTATTTAACTAATCCTAACTTAAAATACTCGTCTTTGTATTCTGTATAAATAGTAGTTTCAAAGTTTGGTATAAAAGTAACGTTCTGACTTCACTTGCCCGAGTAATTCTACAGACACAATTCGGTGTTTTGTGTAATAAAACCTTTCTATACACACCGGTTCAACCCACATTCGAAACCGGGCTACGACAAAAACCAGTCGATGTTGCTTTCATTTTTTAAGTCCCGAGCAGGCAAGACACAACGATTTCACTTGAAAATTGAGTTTCAATCTATATTTAGGATTCAAGAGGAAGAAAACGAACTACACAAATTCAAATTATACCCATTTTCCAACAACATTCATTTCTCTCTCACTCAGATCCCTTTAACTGCCTTTTTTTTTTTTTGGTAATTCCTGCGAAGGCTCGTAACAAAGCCATCCAGCGAACGTCGAAGAAGTACATTGCCGGAGAGAGAGACAGTGATCGGAATCTCGAAAACGACTCGTCGTTTCTAGGCTCCGAGAGAGAGAGATCTGGATTTTGCGAGAATGGAGAATCCTCAAGGTGGACCCGACAGAGACAACAAGTACAGCTCCTCGGCTTCTCCTGCCTCGGTCGTCTCCAATTTCTGGAAAGGTATAACCGCGATTCAATTTTCTTGATGAATTTCCGTTTCCTAGCGAAATTTTTGAGTTACTGAGGATTTAGAGCTTCTGATTATTCTTTCGTGTGGAAATTGAAGTAGTTAATTAGCATAGATGTAGACAGAGGAAAATGAGTTACCATGAAGATGAAAATTTCGTTAAATTTGGCTAAGCTCCTCCATTTCGATGATTTTATATTGATTTAATACTGTTCGTTTTAGTTTATGGGAATTTTTCCTTACCTACAAGATTCCATATCTGAATACGTTGAAGTGTCCTCTCAATTTCTCTGTTTTTCTGTACTTTTCCTGTTATCACACTGAGCCTTGTAAACAGGAATGTTATTTTGTGATTTTGAACAAGGTTTAAACAAGAGTGATCGTTTTCACTATTAAATCGGTCCAAATTAGCAATGTCTCAATGCATTTGGAGGTTTGAATGCCTAGAAGAAGTATACAATCAAGCTGAATTACATATTCCTTTGCCGGGATGGTCAATGGTTCTAGAAAGTTGGGAACACGTTCATAACATGAATTGTGTTAGAAATAAAAGTTGGACGTTACATATGTGATGTTTGGTTCACTGATTTGAACCGGAAAAATCCCAGTTCGAGCCAGTTTTGTTAGTGTTTTTTCTCATAAAATTTGAATTGCTACAGTGCCTTCAATTTAAACTAATGATCCAAACGTCCTCTTAGTTTGATAATCTGTTTGTTTTGAGCTCACTAGAAAACTCTTTAGTTTGTTTCCTTTTAATTTGCTTTATTAGGATTTGTCATCTTATTGTCTCTTTGATGAAACGACACCATGCTATAGTTGTTTATTGGAATCATAGCGATTAAAAATAATCTGCTCTTTTTTCTCATTTACAGAGTTTGATTTGGAGAAGGAAAGAAATGTATTGGATGAACAAGGTGTTAAAATTGCTGATAATCAGGAAAACAGCCAGAAAAACAGGCGGAAGCTTGCGGAAAGTACTAAAGGTATTTATTTACTTCGAACAACCCCACTGAACTGAATTTTTGGAGGGAAGAAGAGACAGAAGATTTCGAAAACAATTAAGAATCCCATTTTCTCCCCTAATTATTTGTTGGTTAGGTAATGGAGACGTCTCAAATCCTTTGGCATACTTTTCTTTGTTAGTCTGTTTACCTATGTTCTTGCAGATTGCACAAAGTGATTTGTACTAATTAGAGAAAGTATTTCTACAGAGTTCAGGAAAGCTTCACCAGAGGACAAGTTTACTTTGTTTAATTCTTTACTAAAGGGTTTCCAAGAAGAAGTAGATAATCTCACAAAGAGGGCAAAGTTTGCAGAGAATGCTTTTCTTAACATCTACCAAAAAATTTATGAGGCTCCGGATCCATACCCAGCTCTTGCTTCAATTCCGGTAATTATCTGACAAGTTTCATTTGCCCTTTATGACATGCACCTAGCAAAGGTTTGACTTGATTGTTTTTGCTCCTTCTATAATATTTGAATGAAATTTAGCGACTACGTTGAGGGTTCAATGGTAACATACATTCAACAGGTGGGGAATTTGATCTCCTACTATTGGTTGAGCAACAAGAAAGTTTCAACTTTTGTTTTTATGTACATGTGGACAACACGAGAACCTATGATAATAATAAAAGCATCATTTTATGTAAACTGCATCAGGTTACACAGGTGTCTGTTTTGTTCTACATGCCGTTTGCAGGTTGTGTTTGTTTTATGTAAAGTCACATTGATCTTTCTCTCTCTACGTAGGAGCAAGATCAGAAATTGTCTGAACTAGAATTGGAGAACAGAAAAATGAAAGTTGAGCTTGAGGAATTCAGGGCGGAAGCAGCTCATTTGAAAAATCAGCAGGCAACAATAAGAAGACTTGAGGAGCGCAACCGTCAATTAGAGCAACAGGTAACAAATATTTGATAGTTGAAATAGTACTCTGTATATTATATTTTATGATTTAGTATTTCTACCATATCTTTGCTTCAAGAATCAAAAAAGAACACTTCATGTTTAAAGAAAATAATCACGAGAGAAATCCTGAAGTCATGCTGATAAAAAGCAAAATATTGGCTCCCTGTTGTTCAAATTTCAAAAAATAAAAATGAAATCTTTTCAATATTGTTAGAGAAATCTGTGAAGTATAGATTCTTCTTTTCAACACAAACTTTGACCTGTTTGTTCAGATGGAAGAAAAAGTGAAAGAGATAGTGGAGATCAAGCAAAGAAGTTTGGCAGAGGAGAACCAGAAAACACTTGAGGTCCTAAAAGAAAGGTTTAACTTTCTATGGTGGAATTTTAAGTTGTAGTTATGTCCAATTGGTCTTGTTCTTTAGCTATCCGTGGAAATTGAGGGAAACTACATTGGTTTTCATCTCCAAATGGTTTTTACCCTGTATACTGTTGTCTGTTTCAAGTTATGTTTTCCTATCTTTGCTGACCATGATTTGTGAACTCTTTAATTCATGCAGAGAGCAATTGTTGCAAGATCAATTACGCCAAGCCAAGGACAGTGTTTCCAATATGCAAAAACTACATGAGCTTGCGCAAAGCCAATTGTTTGAGCTCCGTGCCCAATCAGGTTATATACTAAACGGTGTCATGTTTAGTTCTTGTTGTATTACATACTTGAATTGCAAATGCTCCATCGATCTGCAAAGCAAATATAATTTTTTTTAGAGTTTGCTGATACGTTGTTTGACAAGTCAGAGGAAGAAAGGGCAGCAAAGCAATCAGAGGTCAATCTTCTGATGGACGAAGTGGAACGGGCTCAGACACGCCTTTGTAGTCTCGAGAGGGAGAAGGTGTGTTCTGAAACTTACATTTTGAACCTACGTTCATCGTTGCACTGATAATAATTATGTGGTTTTAATATATTTTCTTTGTATAGATATTTCAATTAAAATCCATTTTACTTTTAAGGGGTTCAATGTGTTACCTGGCCTGGACTTATTTTATCATCACTTCTATCAATTCCAGTTTAGCCATGCTTGTATTATGGTGATCTTAAGTTTGATGGGTGAAATCATACTCTTGGCCTGCACACAACCATCCCTTTTTTTTCCCCTCTTGGGCTCACATTTTTCTTCACCCTCTAAAACTATGATTAAAGAGACCTCAAGCATACTTTATTTTATCCTGAGGATCAGGGTATCTGGCCTGGCTGTTTTTTTTTATTTTTTATGTTTGCCTTTCAAATTATTTGGCCTTTCATATGCGATAATACTATTTTTGGTTTACTACAAATTGCAGGGGCTTCTGCGCACCCAGTTACAGTCAGCAAATGAAGATACAGATAAGAAAAGGTGAGTTACCACTATTTACAGGCTACAGCTTTGTCTATGGTACTGGGCTTCATCTTTCCCCATCTGTTTCTGACAAAAGTGATTCTGTTATGTAGAATCATAAACATTATTAAAATGCTCTCTTAGATAATTGGATGAGTATCAAGTCTGATACTCTGTACACTCCTCTGTAATTAGATATGTAATTTTTCAGTATTAATTTCCCGCATAATCATTGTACTATCTGAAATTTTATAACGAATATATTATCTGGTTTATGCTTTTAGCTTACATTTGAGTCCTGTATTTACAGTGGCAATATAGATTCAAATGCCATCCTCGAGAATTCTTTGATAGCAAAAGAGAAGATCATTTCTGAACTCAACATGGAACTCCACAATATTGAAACGACCTTATCAAATGAGCGAGAACAACACATTAATGAGATCAAGAAGTTGAATTCCCTGATCCACGAGAAGGTATATTGCTTGGTCAAAAGAGCTTTTGAATATTCACATTCTGATATGCTTTGCTTTTTCCCTAACGGGGGGAGTCCTCTTCTTTATATCTTGAGATGCACATGAGTGCTATTCTCTCATATGATGCAACATTGAGACTCTTATGTTATATATACATAAACTAAATCTATGTTTAAAAAGGCTAGTTTGTTTACCGAGGTATTTTGCCTCTGTCAGGTTAGACGGAAGCTATTAAACTATTTCTTTAAGTTAAGGACTTCAGTTTTTCCTTGATTGTTTTGAATTGGAAGGATGTGATGGGGGTTAATTGTTGTGTGTTTGAGTGGTTCCTTGCATCTTTGGTTAGCTTTTTGTTTCTTTTATTTTAGTTTATCTGCTTTTATACTGCTTTTTGAGGAGCCCTTTTCCCTTTTCCTTGGTCATTCTTTTCATCATCAATAAAGGAAGTTTTCTTAAATGTAAGAATCTATAGTCAAGACCTACGAATCATGTCTTAACTTCATATGAGGTCACACTATCGCTATAAACACCAAAAGTCTAAAATATGTCTAATAATTGCAGTTTTAGAAGTGCAAGGTTAGCTTTCTTGTATTCTGATCCAAAATCCAAAACTTTGCCTAAATTTCTGCCCCTCCTGGAGCAACTTTCTGGCTCTACCACTGCATATGCAAGTTTCCCACTTTTATTCTTTTCTGTATCTTGATTTAGTTTTTCTCTTTTCGTTAATCAGGAAATAGCCCTTGAGGAGATGAAGAAAGAGCTTCAGACAAGGCCAACAGAGAAATTGGTCGACGATTTACGTAAAAAGGTCAAGATTTTGCAGGTAATTTCATCCCTTCTCCACAGTTTTTAGGCATTATTGAAGTCTTCAATGAAAACAGTTTCCGTAGCTTCAGAGAAGCTATTTGATTTTTCTGGTATATTCAACGAGTTACTTGACTATAGGGTTTTGATCATGCAATGTGGAGAAGTTGAAACTAATTTTCTTGGAAACTAAGATAGTTAACAGTTCAGCCAAATTTTCCTGATATCTATGCTTTCACCATCGTGAACAAATGTCATTTCATGTTTAGTCTATAAAAAATTTTGCAATGATAGGGTCATATGCCAGGTTGATACTGAAGTTGCATGATCAAGTCCCAATATTCTAGTATTCATAGCACTATGTTTTAGTCTTGGTGCATCACCGATTGGGATTATTTTCAAAATTCTTCAACTGTCCTTTTCATATGTTGTCTTATTTAGTGATGGATGGTCGTTTTTAATTTCCTAATGGATCTAGCTTTTGTTTTGTGCGTCATCATACTTATCAATAAATAGTGTGACAAGATTGCCCACGATTCTTGTCAATTCAACAATGTTTTCTGCATTTCTGTCTAACACCACAAGGTTATATGTCCAGGCAGTAGGCTATAATTCAATCGAGGCAGAAGATTGGGAAGCAGCTACAAGTGGAGAAGAAATGAGCAAAATGGAGTCTCTTCTTCTTGATAAGAACCGGAAAATGGAACACGAACTTACACAGATGAAGGTACGAAGTCTGTTTGATGCTCTCTTCTCATGATGTTATGTATTCTTTTCGCAAATCATCACAGGCATAGGGTGCACATGTGCAGTAGAATATGAAGATGACATTTTTCACATGAATTATAATATTCATATGCAAATTTATAGGAGGTAATTATTTATTTATTACATATCGATTAGCTTTCTTAAGGCTGCTTTCCATGCTTCCAGGTCAAATTTTCAGAGAAAGCATCAATTCTGGAAACTGCTGAAGGCAAAATAGCAGAACTGACAGCAAAGGTCAACGAACAAAAAAAGTTAATACAAAAGTTGGAGGATGATATACTAAAGGTTTGGTTCAGTTCAATGACTTATGAAAGTTCCCAGAATGACTGTCATGGTTTCGAGTTCCATGAATGTTCTGAAATGGGCAGCCATAACCCATATTGAATCTGAACGTTCTATAGCATGTGGAGTTGAGAGTCATAACTTAATTTCAAAGTACTCTTTTATTATTATTATTTTTTGAAATAATAATAATAATAAGATACTGACAGTAGAAGAAAGACAAATTCCTTGAGGAACAAGAGGTCTTTCACTAAGAGTTAAACAAAGAACATTACATGAATTACAATGTATTGTCTATATGAAGAGTGAAAAGTTAGGCTTCTTTTTGGGATTCTTCAAAAGAGTAGTAATACTATAGGCTAACATTGGTTTTCTGAATTTCTGAGGTCTCCTTCTGATGCAGGGTTATAATTCCAAGGATCAAAAGAGCACTCTATTTGAAGATTGGGATCTTTCAGAGGCAAGGGGCAGTGAACTATCTGAGGTATATTTATTTTTTGTCTTCTGACATGTTTATTAAGTCCTTAGCTTTCAGTAAGAAGAATGAGCATTGACATCATCGAATATCTGATTGATGTTGGATGTTTTAACAATTTTGTCCGTCGAATGGCAAATTATTTATTTTGTAATTGTGCATAGGATTTAGGAACATGTTTAAGGTTCTAATTTAACCGATTGTCATGTAGTTGCATAATTGGTTGCTGTACTTTCTTGTTTATTTTATCGTTGTCCTTCCTCATTGACAATAACAAGATCCTAACACCTCTTTTGGATCAGAGCACAGAACAAAAACATGTTTCCTCGGATCAAGACCAAAGCTCCATGCTTAAGGTAATCTGTAACCAACGAGATCGATTCAGAGCACGGTTGCGAGAGTCAGAGGAGGTATGTTTTTAAAATAGTTAGAATTTTACTTTTGCTTAATGTTACAGAAAACGTCACTCTTATTCTTTGTTTGTGTTTTCTTCTCTCTCTCTTTTTTTTTTTTAAGCTTTTGTCCAATTTGAATATCAAGATTCAATGTTGTAACATTTCTAAATTCTGATGCATCAGGAAACAAGACGGTTGAAGGAGAAGATAGGGGAGCTAACAGCTGAACTGGAAAAGACAAAAGCTGATAATGTCAAACTCTATGGAAAGATTCGTTACGTTCAGGACTACAATCTTGAGAAAGTAGTTTCTAGAGGATCGAAGAAGGTATATTTCTCTATATTGTCCTTTAATTATAGTGGTGTTTTAGTTTATTTAAGCTCAGTTTTTTGTTTTTTCTTTTTCTTATTGGGAATTCAGCATGTGGAGGACCTTGAAAGTGGTTTCACCTCAGATGTTGAATCAAAGTACAAGAAGATTTATGAGGATGACATAAATCCTTTTGCAGCTTTCTCCAAAAAGGTGTTATTCTTTGGCTTCGTTAAATTTTTAAAGCTTGTCATATTGGAGTGAGTGTCCTTAGCCTTTATCTTTTGAGATGGTTTAACTTCGACTTCTTTACTTGTTCTTTAACTTTTTAGGAAAGGGATCAAAGGTACAAGGAGTTGGGTTTTAGGGATAGAATCACACTTAGCGGTGGACGTTTTCTTCTGGGAAACAAGTAAGACTATACTGTTTTCTGTTCCTGTTGCTCAGATTGTGCTGATTAAATTAAACTTTGTTATCCAGGCTTTTGTTCCACGAATTAAGATAACTAGAACTCTGACAAGGCACTCAAGTACAATCATCCCTCTTTTCGTGAGACCTCTTAACAAATTTGTCCTCTATTAAACCTTCAAGACCATGGATCATAGCCTTGTCCCGAGGAAAATAAACATTGACGACACTTTTTTGGTGTCCAGTCCTTATCCATTTCCTGGGTTTAGTTTGTCTTTTTCTTTACATCAGATGCTTTTTCTTCTTCTTATTTTTTTTTACTAATAAAACTTTTTTTTATGTTCGTCTGCCATTTTATAAGTTAAATATCTATGGTTTCTATATTAATTTTGTTTTATTCTTGCAGGTATGCTCGAACATTTGCATTTTTCTACACCATCGGGTTGCATGTGCTAGTTTTCACCTGCCTCTACAGAATGTCGGCTCTGAGCCACCTAGGGTATCAATCTACTTCTCTGTACGCTATGGCTGCTATTGTTGCTCCTTTTTCTCTCACCATTTTTGACGATTTTATATTTTTCTGCAGCAACGGTGCCGAGGATGTCGGAGAGAAACACATGAACCTCCCACACGCTCCCTAGGATTTATTCCAAAGATATAATTTTCCCATACGTGTATATGACGAAAGATATATACAAGGCAAAAGATCTTGTGTTCTTGTCGGACTTGGAGCTCAATGCATATAGTGGCCGTCCTAAACTTGAATCTTTTTGAGGCTATAAAACATGTCTAGGCGTTGGAAAAGATCTAGGCAGTTGAAATGCATTGTAATTCGTTTGGATCATGTAGTGATTCAATGTCCATGCTTTTGATACATTAATTAGCATGTTGATCAGATCGTGAAAACTTGCCCTTTTCCACGTTATGGCTAGAGAAAGAGTATGACCCAAGTTTAGTCTTCAGAATTCTTTGGTTATCCTTCTCTACTTTAGACAGGCCAATTGCCTCAAATATGAGTTGCCTTTATAAATCGACTTAATAAATTATTCAGTCATTGTCGTCCCAAGAAAAAAAACTCTAGTGTACTTTCTCACAGTTCTAAGATTAGCACAAAAAAAAAAAAAAAGAAAAACATTGGTGGGATGGATAATTAATTGCAACTTTTAGTTTACCAGTAACAATTCGTCAACATGAAAAGCAGAAGCAAGTTAATTTCACCTGTTTTGAATCTTGGTAAGGGCACGTTAAGCTTGATCATCATATTGAGTTTTTATTAAGTGCTTGAATTTTGCATGTGAATTGTGAACTACAAAAATCGTCCACGGGACTGCATTTCTTAAATGTTGGGGATTTAATTCTTGGTTGGTTCGTGGCAAGTTTGGTAAGGTCTTGGGGTCGTTTGCTACTTACTTTTCAAGAAGGTTAGAGACGACCTGTCTCTCTGAACAGTCACTTTACTTTTATAAACATCCTTTCATAAACACTAATCTTACTTCCTTAGTAAGAAAGATACGAGATATTTTTTTTTTCTCTTTTCCTTTTAACATCCTTGAAAAACATATTTTAAAACTGTTGCGACCTCTGTCGTATTTTAAGTTGAGACCTCGTTCAATACTTGACTTTTAAACCTTTTCAAATCGTTTCTTATAACATATTAAGAAACATTTACTTAATCATAGCTTAAAATATAACTTTACAACTAGATAAATCATTTCGTAAAATATGACTTAAACTTTGAAAACATATCTTAAAACTCTGATTATCTTAAAACTTTGAAAGCACTATATTAAATAGTAGAAAACTTTTTCTTGGAGTAGCGGAAGCAAACTGTAGTGGTATCCATACCCAAATCCTCGTATCTATCCTCTGTAGCATCTAGCTCTTCTAACGAGTCCTACTGGTCACCCATAAAACTTCCTACAACATGAAAAAACTTTTAATGAGCTTTCGCTCAGTAAGTTCAAATATGATCTCACAAATCATTTAAACATACTTTAAAAATTTTTCTCATAAAAGCCTTTCTCTTAAAACATTTTTCATAAATGTTTTTCATAAGCATTTCTAAAAACGTTTTTTGTTAACGTTTTTCATAAAACATTTTTGAAACGTTTTACATTAACATTTTCATAAAGTATTTCTGTAACGTGTTTTATAAATGTTTTTCATAAAATATTTAACATAAAGCAATCCTCAAATTGCTCTTTATAAACGTCATTTATGTTTTTATAAACATTTAATATAAAACATTCCTCATAACGTTTTCCATAGCATATAAATGTTTTATAACAAGGAAAAGAAGTAAAATCAAAATTCATGTTTCCATTTATGCTCAATTATGAACTTTTAATTATGAGCCTCTTATGTTCTTTCATTTCTTACTTTAACTATTTATTTTTATTCCTTAATTTTCTTTATCTTACTTTAGTATTCGCACCAACATTATTAATCATGAGATCATAAACATGATGCTTTCCTTGTGGAAGAATTGAGACCATCAAACACCGAGGTCATGTCCCTCACATCTAGGAGGTCAAACTTTAATTTTCTTTCAGTACCTCACAACAAGGAGACTAATATAACACTTTCTTTTATCGTCTGTGCTTTACCTTCTTTTTAACGTTAATGAGCATAACAAATGCTAACACATCGTATTCAAACACCTTTGCAAATCATATCTTATACTCTAAAACTTATTACATAACAAATGCAACTTGTTGTATAACAAATGCAAAATAAAACTTATAACTTATACTGTAAAACATTATGCATTAATAAAATATAAAACATACTTTAAATATAATTATTGCAAATACATTGCAAATCATTTAAACATACTTTAAAAATTTTTCTCATAAAAGCCTTTCTCTTAAAACATTTTTCATAAATGTTTTTCATAAACATTTCTAAAAATGTTTTTTGTTAACGTTTTTCATAAAACATTTTTCAAACGTTTTACATTAACATTTTCATAAAGTATTTCTGTAACGTTTTTAATAAATGCTTTTTATAAAATATTTAACATAAAGCAATCCTCATATTGCTCTTCATAAACGTCATTTATGTTTTTATAAACATTTAATATAAAACATTCCTCAGAACGTTTTCCATAGCATATAAATGTTTTATAACAAAGAAAACAAGTAAAATCAAAATTCATGTTTCCATTTATGCTCCATTATGAACTTTTAATTATAAGCCTCTTATGTTATTTCATTTCTTACTTTAACTATTTATCTTTGTTCCTTAATTTTCTTTATCTTACTTTAGTGTTTGTACCAACATTATTAATCATGAGATCATAAACATGATGCTTCCCTTGTGGAAGAATTGAGACCATCAAACACTGAGGTCATGTCCCTCACATCTAGGAGGTCAAACTTTAATTTTCTTTCAGTACCTCACAACAAGGAGACTAATATAACACTTTCTTTTATCGTCTGTACTTTACCTTCTTTTTAACGTTAATGAGCATAACAAATGCTAACACATCGTATACAAACACCTTTGCAAATCATATCTTATACTCTAAAACCTATTGCATAACAAATGCAACTTATTGCATAACAAATGCAAAATAAAACTTATAACTTATACTGTAAAACATTATGCATTAATAAAATACAAAACATACTTTAAATATAATTATTGCAAATACATTGTGAACTTTTGCTTAATCTTTAAAACTTTATGCATATTAAATACAATCATGCTTTAAACATAATAGCTGCAAATACATTACAAATCTTGATTTAAACTTTAAAACCTTTTACATAACAAATGCAAAAATTCTTTAAAAACAATTTGCATAACAATTGCAAACATGTTTGCAAACACACACACACATACACACACACACACACACACACACACACACACACACACACACACACATATAAGCATTTGAAAATTATTTACTTCATGCTTTTGGTGAGGTCTGAACTTACCTGTATATAGCTTTAACGTTCTTGTTTCCTTCCTTTTTCTTTCATTAGTCGACTTCTATGTCCTAATCATATGACATTCGACTAATTAGTTAACTTTCTTTTTATCAATCTATTCAATTGACAATGAAACTTAAACATTAACTGTTCTTTCCTTTTTCTTAATTTGTACACTATCGGTTTACCTTCCTTTACTTTGCTTTGTAACTCGTTGCTTTTAACTTTGTAACCTACTATTTTACTTTTCTTTCACTTAACTCCGTAACCCATTAGGTTGTGACTCTTTTTACTTAGCTCTGTAACCCATTAGGTAACCTCTTTCTTTACTTAACTTTATAACTTACCGGGTTACCTCTCGTTTACATAAACATCCCTTACTAAATCTCTCGTCTCACATGACTGTTTCATTACTGAACATATTATAGAACATTTTTTCGTCTAAGAATGTTATGCTAAATCAAAGTATTCGACTCCGTTCTAACGTTTCCTTAAAAACGACGATTTTACCCTTAACAGGTTTTTTGTCCATTTCGTAACTTTATAAAATTCATTGCTTAGCTTACTGTTCCATTACCTACATATTACGAAAAAATTCCCAATAAGGAATGTTTTTCGACATTAGGAATTTCGGGTCCATTTTGGCCATTTTCTCAAAATGACCATATGCCCTTAATCTCTTTTTCTTTCATTCTTTCCTTGCCTAAACTTTGAATTCTTTAAAACTTAGCATCTATAATTACTTACTACCTACAGCAGTGTAGGAAATCAACATTTTCTAGTGAAAACATAGTTTTTATACAATTTTATGGCTTTGGCCCCAAATATAAAAATATTTACATTTTTACCCTTGGAACCAGAAACAATCATTTCGTACCAAAATATTCAATTTTTCACAGGGAACAAAACTTACAAAAGCACTATGGTCGAATTCAAAACATTTCATTTCTTGAAATTTTGTGTCCAAAATTTTGTAAAATTCATAACTTTTAAATCGAGTAGAATTTTGGAAAACTATTCATGATGTCCTAACAGTTTCAACAAGTTCTACAACTTTTATGTTTTAACTTTCTTGAAATTCTATAATTTAGGGAGACTTTTTGTATGATTTTTAAATATACAGAGAATTCACTTTTCTTTGCAATTTAGTCACTTTTAAAATTTTACCAAAACCCTTACTTTCTTCTTTCCATCATCATCACTATCAACATATAGCATAAATCAATCATACCAGATTGTCCATTTACATGCCATAAACCAAAATCATTTCATCAAACATATAATATGCATAAAACATAAATTTTAACTTGACTTCAAGGACTAGAATTTTACCTAATCCTTGCTAGGGCTTGTTCTACCTTTTTATTGCTTCAAATCCTTCAAAGTCCCCTTAAAATTTGTGAAATCCTTAAGCTTTTAGTCTTAAACCTGCTTTGAACATGACTTGAAGCTTGGAATTCATCAAAATTTTTAAGAAAGAATTGCTTTGGGTGGTGGTTTTTGGGAGAAAAAAATGGAGTATTTTTTTTTCCTTTCTTTCTTTTCCTTTCCTTTCTTCCTTCCTTCCTTTTTATGTTCTTCTCTCTCTTCTTTTCTTTTTTTCTTGCATGTTGGAGACCAAATGGTCTCTTATATCATGAATATATTCACCTTTTCCTTTTTCTTTTTTTCTTTTTTTTTAAAAGGTGGTGAGTCACCATTTGGTGGTGCTGGAAAAATAGTATGCAATGGAATTTTAAAATTTTTTATATCAGAGTGTTTTTCGAAACACAAGTTTGACACACTATATGCATAAATTAACTAGATTTTACTAATCTCTGAATGGCGAAGAACTCTTGTAATCCCTGAAGAGAAGTAACGTTCTAGAAGAGCCTTAACCAACTAGTCTTCTTTGCTATTCTCTATCCACGATCAGAGTGAGTGTGGGCTCACACATATAGCTCTTTCACCAGGTGACTCTCCTTCCAACCAATTGAGAGAACCCAAAGCTAGTGTTCGTGATTTGTGAACAAGAGCTCTCAAGGAGTTTTAAAATCTCACTTGTAAAGTATCACTCTTAATCTCTCAATTGATCTAAATAATAATGAGACTCACTCCCTTTTTATAGAGGTTAGGTTCAGGAGTTAGTCCTTATCAGATAATGCCTCCAAATTTGAATCAAAATCAAATTCGGATCAATATCTGATGAAATCTATGTGAAAACGCGTGATCTTTTTATCGCGCGATTAGCATGCCGATCTATCTAATAGGCATGCCAAACTTGCCCTATTGGTAAGCCGAACCTAAGGATCGGCATGCCAAACTGTCGATAAAAATCTCAGCTAATCTTTTATTTTTCACCTGAGATTTAATAGGATAAAGTCTCAGTTTTAATTCAAATAACCGAATAGAGAAGTTATCTAATTAAAACAACTTTATCTAGATAATCTCTCAGAAAATAAATGAATTCCTAATAATTTTATAAGTTTATCTTGATTTTATTTATTCAAAATTAAATCAACTGATAAATAGACAAGAATTATCCGATCCTAATAATTCAACAAGTTTATCTTGAATTAATTTTGTCTCAAAATTAATTCAACCGATAAACAGACATGAATTATTTGATTCTTTCAAACTTCAACCAATCTAATAAATCTGACATAAGTCACCAATTATTGAAAAAACACGTCGTATCATTACAGGATTTTTGTGAGCTAGAAAAGGGGACTTGATGGACTTATATAGTTCAAGCTGCCGATAAGTATGAAACCTGATATCCCAGATATACATTTCGTAATTATCAACTCCAACGCTACTCCATTAAAATCTTGGAGCTGTACTCTCGAATTATATAGAATTACGAAGCCTGTATAGCTAAGTCTTCATGACATATTATAATGTATTGTATCCCCATAGGATTATCTATAATCGGCTTAAGGACAAGTTCTGTCTTACTTTCCTGATTATTTTTATCTTACGTTCCATTATCTCACCATCGAAAAACTTACCATCCAAAGACAGTATACCATTCGGTTACACCTATGTATCCAAATGGTTGAGCGCTCTAGTTTTCTAATTACAGGATAACGCATATAAGAGGATATTACTACTCCCAAAGAGGAGCTATGGATTCCATATCTATGAATAACAGGTCTACGCTATCAAGAGTTATGCCTCCAATGTACCAGCATGCATACCACTATTAAAATGTGGGTGTCACCCTTTGGTACTTCAAAAGACACAAGTCAAGACAACGGGCCCACTATTCATCTCAAGATTGAGATACAATACAAATGATTGTCTAAAGTGAATCGATTTGCCAAGACAAAATTATTAATCCAAATCAATTCACTTTATGTCCCGATCCAACACATCGTCACCTATGACAACATGCCAATGT
>CAMOHE010054578.1:61780-86153 GCA_946598075.1 Artocarpus hirsutus | reverse complement strand
ATATATAGTTCAAGTTCCTATAATTATAAAATACAATATCGCAGATACATATTTTATAATTATTAGCTCTAACGCTACTTCATTAAAAGCTTAGAGTTGCACTTTCGAACTATATAAAATTACGAAGCTTCAAGTAAGCTAACCGTCCATGACAAATCATAATGTGTCACATCCCCATAGGATATTCATAATTGGTTTAAGGATACATTCTTAATTATTTCTATCTTATGTTTTATTATCACACCATTGGAATACTTACTATCCAAAGATAGTACACTCTTTGATTACACCTATGTATCCAAATAGTTAAGCGCTCCAATATTCTAATTACAGGATAACGTATCTAACAGAATATCATTAACTCTATGAAAAGAGCTATGGATTATATATCTATGAATAACGAGTCTACGTGAATTAAGAGTCATATCTCTAATGTACCGACATGCGTATCATCATTAAGTTAGTATGTCATCCTTTGGTACATCAAAAGACATAAGTCAAAAACACAAGCCCATTAATCATTTTAGGATTAAAACATAACACATGTGATTGTCTAAAGTAAATTGATTTATACAAACGGAATTATTAATCCAAATCAATTCAACTTTTTTGTCCCTGATCCAATACATCATCACCTATGACAATGCACCAATATTTCTACTTGCGAAGTCCCACTCTAATAACCAAGACAAGCCATCTCTCATTAGGGATATGGATAACATAACAATCTTAGCATGAATAAAGCGCCCAACTTTATTCCCTCGATTACGAATCTTATGATTTAGACTATCACTTTTAAGATTCATGTCTTTCGTATAATCTATCTATCATATGCATAATTCTTAAAGGTTTATACCGGCAGTCTTAAAATTTTGTTTGTTTATTATACATTCAACATAAATGAACGTAAAGAGGACAACATTTGGTATATGAATAATAAATAAACTTTTTATTAATAAAATGTCTCAAAAAGCATACTATAACATTTTACTTCTTAGGGTACCATGTCTAACAATGATAAGGAAGAGAAAGCAATGAGATCTTATGATTTGGTTGCATTTTTTTGTTGCTAATTTTAGTTTGCAGGAAAAAGGGAATGATGGGTTTTATTTTTGTTCCATTTTTTAATTTTTGTAAATTGTTGAGTTGATTTAATGAATGGTGTTTTAGTCTTTTTGAAATTAACAATAATCACATGATGAGAACGTGATGGTAAATTGTCTAAAATTTTACAAAAATCGTTAGTTTTCACCCTTTGCATCATTTTTATGAGTTCTTGGTCAGTTGAGCTACAAAAAAAGAATGGTAATTAATGAGTCACTTTTTTAATAGTTCAAGGACCAGTCAAACAATTTACTCATTAAAAAATAAGGTTAATTGCTCGGGAGATCCTCAACCTTTTTAAAAATATCTAATTTAGTCCTCAATTTCTTTTTTAGCTGAATTGGGCCTAACCCTTCACTTTAGATGCAAAAGGACTAAATTAACTAACATCTGTTTAGAAAGACACTGTTCCAATTTTCAAGTAACATGCGAGGCACATGACAATAATACCCCCTAAAGTAGCTATGTAAAGATTTAAATACCCTTAAATAAACAAGTGTAATTTTATAAAAAATACCAAATTTTATTTAAAAGGAAAAAAATAAATCCCTTCATCTCCCCACCGATCCAGATTTTTTCTTGAAAAAAGAAAAAAGAAAAAAAAATTATCGATCTTCCTCCATCTCCCCTCCGATCTCTCTCTTTCTCTCTCTTTTTTTTTTTCATTTAGTTTGGCATAATTTTGATTACTATAAATTATGTCACAAGATTAGAAGTGGAAGAGAAAGACGATGAATATTGATTGATTTCGGTTTTTCATTGTTTCTATTTGCCAGACGAAAAAGACAACTTTAGGTCTTTAGCAAATTAACCAGAAGAATTGAAAAGGGCAAAAATCAAAGATTTTGATCAAAGAAAGCACCGGTTTGGTCTGATCTTTAGTAGTTTAAAGGTCGCTAAGCAAGCCACCAGACTTTGGGAACAGGTCGCCTGGCTACGACAGGTGCTCACACTTTCTTTCTCTTTCTCCCATTGCTGAAAAAAACCCTATTTCAAATCCTACTAGATCCAATATTTGTTTAACCCCTAATTTGTGATTCTTGGCCAATTTTAAATTTTTCTCATTGATTCTCTCTCTTTCTTGTCATATAACATAGCAATCGTCTTCTTTAGTATTGATTGGTCTCTCTCCCCCTGCATAAGAATTGAAAAGGCATTAGTTGTTATTGTGCCTTTGTGTAGCTTTAAAGTTCAAATGTATAGGGATTATGGCTTATGCAAAGTTTAGTTTGAGTAAATGATTTGGTTTGGTAAGGAGATTCAAATATTGTAAAGTTTTTTTTTTTAATTATTTTGGAGTTTTAGCAAGCAGAGGTGACCTTATGACTAAAGATGTAGTTTCTTCTGCTGAATTGTAGGCGTTTGTAGCTTCGTGCTTTGCATAAGTATTGGTTTGCATAATTATTGGGAGATGAAGGGAGTTCAGAGGAGAGATGGGGGAAGATCAATGAATCTATTTGTTTGTTTGTTTTTAATTAGTTTTAGTTTTTATTTTTTTGAATACACTTGGTTTTTTTCATAAAATTTTTTCGATTTATTTAGGGGTAATTAAGTCTTTTGACTTGGAACAATATCTTTTTTAACGAACATTAGTTAGTCTAGTCGTTTTACACCTAAAATGAAAGGTTAGACTCAATTCAGTTAAAAAAAATTGTTGGAGACTTGCACCATTTTAAAAGAGTGGAATCTCTTAAGCAATTTATCATAAATAAAATTAAGATGTTTAGAAGAAGACTTCTAACTTGCACGTTAGAACTTTATACTGTACTATATTTTATTGTACTCTGTGACATAAAAAAGCTTTACATTCAAACCATTCTCAAAAACTTTACATTGAATTATATTTTATTATACATTGTGTGACATGTGAGAGCTTCATATTCAAACTACTCTCCAAAATAAAACACCCTCATACTAAGGCTGGCAAAATTCGTATTCGTATCGGCACATTTATAGCATAACATGTATAGGCCGAACATAAACACGACACAATTAATAAACGTACTAGAAATGCAAACATGAACACGACCCACATATGGTACGCGTAATACGACACGACATGATTACATGATTACTAAGCGGGCTATGACAGGTTGACACGATAACAATATGCATATGGCACGTTTATGACCCAATTAAGTAAGAATTAAAAAATACAAAATTAAAAAAAAATTAAAAAAAGCCAATAAAGAAAATTAACAAAAACACAATATCTAATTAATACTAGCCTACTACAAATATTTCAAATATTTTTTCTTTTAAGTTTAAATATGTTATAAACGGACAGGTCGTGTCAGCCGTGTCTACACATTTACGGCCTGTTTAATTAAATATGTTAAGGCGTGTTAGACGTTTAGCATAAATCCATCCCGTTTATTTTTGTGTTATTTATGCCAAAACATTTATGGCCCAATTAATAAATGTGCAGTCCAAACCCGTTTATCTCGTGTCCTTTTTGTATCCTATCATTGTGCTGTGTCTGAAATTACCGGCCCTACCTCATGCAGAGGTCGCGGTTTGATGAATGTGGGATTTGTAAAACGATGTGCCGTTATCCTCAAAATCACTAATCAAAAAACGACATGTTGTTCAAAGTTGAGAAAATTCAAGCCTTTATGACATTGTAACGATCAATTAAGCAAAACCCCAATTTGACCACCGCTGAATGGTGTATCGAACCCAAGGCCAAGATCTTCAAGAAGAAAAGAATGGCAAAATGCAATTCAGAAAATCACAAGCAATCACCGTTTCATCTCCCACATCCAAAAAGCCCTAATTTGTAGGCGTTTCGTTGATCAGCGTTTCAATTTCTCCATCTCTGCGCCAATGAACGAACCGGACAAGAACCTCCTCTCTCGGTGGCTCCTCGAATTTCTGCTCCGGAACTCCGACGACGAGGCCTTGGCCAAGAGAGCCCTCGCCGTTCTCCCCATTCCGAAGGACGATCCTCGCCTCAAGAAGACCGTGCTTCTCCGTACGATCGAGTACGAGGTTTCGGACGGCCTGGTCACGGAAACCACTCTCGAAAATCTCGAATTGATCGAGGAGTTGGATTCCCGGCGAGGTGTCTCCGCCGCCTCCGCGAAGGACTCCATTAAAGCGGCGTACTGCGCGGTGGCGCTGGATTGTACGGTCAGAATCCTTGTCGGTAACGGAGGCAAGCCCGGAGGAAAGTTCCTGAACGCCGTGAAGAGAATCTGGAGAGGGAGAGTCGGCCGAATGGAGAGGGCGGCGGCCACGCAGCAGAGCCCGCTCCTGTCGGGCGATTTGCGTCGGTGCTGGGATGAGGTCGAGGCGGCGGTTTGGGACGAAGGCGTGTGTAGGAAGCTTGTGAGGATGAACACCAGAAACGATGCTCTGACGCTGCTCGGGGTTTATTTGAAGGAGGCGTGGACGTTGATGGGCCCGTCGTTCGTGGCTTGGGGAGCTAGGTTGAGCGCCAAACAGAGATCACGCGGCGGCGGCGGTGGTGAGGAATCTTGTGGAGGGGGGTTGAGTTTGAACGGTCTGGTTGAGTTGAGGGCCGAGTTAGGGAACGAGGTGGGTTTGCGAGAATCGGATGATGATCGGGTTCAAGATAAAGTTGTTGATGATGGTGTTGTTATGCATAATTCCGAAGGTTTGATTGTCAATGATGGACCTGAGACCAATGCCAAAGGTACCATTTTTTTTCCTTTTCGTCGCTCTTGGTTTCTCTTTTAACTGAATTTGAATGCATGTTTTCGTCCATAATTTTACTTTTTTCTTTCTCATCCTAAATTGTCTCATTTCTATAATCAAAGCTATATGCTTGGAGACTTGACTCTTAATGCCTTCTTTGTCTTATACGTTTTGAGACTTGGTATCTACTTGCTGTTCACTTGCATGCTATGTAAAGTTCTTTTGGTTATGGTATTACTTTGCTTGGTTTGGTATTGATTTACTATCGTTTATAGACGTCCCACCATTATTAAAGGTACGTGCAAAGAAAAGTTTGCTCATTTACATGAATTTTGAATGCATGTTTTGGTCCTCTGTTCATACTCACTAAAGGGGGCATGATGTTTTCTCTCTTGTTTTTTCCTTATGCAAATTTGTTTTCTTTTGATTGTCAAAGTTATCTGTGCGAAGCTAATATTTGCTTGATGCTTTATTTGCATGTTGTAACGGAATAGCTGTCGATGATGGTGTTATTTTGCCTGGCTCGAGTACTGATTTAGCTGTTTCCAATGGACCTGCCACCATTGATAAAGGTATTCTTTTTCTATTCACTCAAAGAAAAGTTTTTTCCTTTGACATCAAGTCAAGTGTTTTTTTTTAATGTAAACATCAAGTAAAGCTCTTTTTTTTTTTTTTTTGTGGTTTCAATTTGTCATTTTGCTGTGATCAAAGAATATGCGTCTTGAGATTTTATATTGTTTGGCACCTTGCTTAACAATTAGATTGTGCAATGTGGTCTTTTTCCCTCCTTATGCTGATACCCTTTTAGTTACAGAAGTTCCTAGAGAAAAGGTGGGGCTTAGAAGCAAGCATGTTGGTTTCCACAGACAAAGCAGAGGACCCATTAGGATTAGCGACATTGAGGATTCGGAAACAGACGCATCTCCTCCCAGATTCAATTCCATCCCAACACCTGAAGTTAATAAAGCACATGAAGCGCTTAAATCCAGTTCTTTGGAGCTGCAAGCAGCCGTGACAGACCCACTTCCTGAGGCAGTACGAGTGGCTGAAACTGTAGTTTCTGACTTAACCACAAAAAATGTGATCAATGAGCACCCCTTAGAAAATCGGAGGAGAACAGAGGCAGATGTGGCCAATCTATCCATTGACAAGAGCACTGAGCCTGTGCAATCTAGCGATGTCAATCATGGGAACCCTTCTTGCAGTTATCAGAGTAATGTCCCTCGACCGAGCTTAATGGAACGCAATAACTCTGCCCATACGTATGAGGTAATTCTATTTGCATTTTCTCTTTTCTGATTTACTTGTTACTTCTATGACTTAGAGTTTAAGCAGTTTGTATAAATTGTATTTTATTGACAGAACAAAGGGAAATGTAAACTTTGAGATGCGTTGCATAACTGTGCCAAAAAATGTTTGTTCCTAATTTAGGCCTTGTTTGATGTTAGTTTTAAGTGATATTATTGCACTGGTGTCAATTTTTGTTTTTTGACATCGTTCCTAATTTTTTATCTGTGTCATAAGTTGCATGAAGTATGATTTGCAGATAATTTCAAGGAAAATGAATGCTTATGTGGTTGAAGTGTGTTCAGACGTTCCCTGTTAAATGTCATATATGGCTGTTTTTACCCTCTAAGAAAGTGTTATTTTATTAAAACAAATGCATCAAAGGAATGATTGTTCCTTTATTGATTACTTTGACACCAAGTATACTTTGTTGATTTATTATCATTTTCTAATCTATTTGTTTCCTTTAAAGTGGAATGATTCAATCGATGACTCACCTGAAGCAATGGTGAATTGCAAAGACAGACTCCACCTACCTAGCCCAAAGAAAAGAGCGGCTGTGTCTCCATTGAAGAAGTATGAACCTACAAAATTTTCTAAGAGGAGAAAAGTCAAGAGGTGGACGCTATTGGAAGAAGACACTTTAAGGAAGGGTGTACAGAAGTATGCGTGTTTTCCCTTTGCAAAATACATTATAGTGTCCATTTTGATTAGTTGCTTCCTTTTCCAATTTAGCACACAAAGTTGTCCAGTAGTATATCCGTAGTAATAAGAATTTCAATTCAATTCTGTTCTTTTATTTAACTTCAATCAAGTGAAAAGTACGATGTCATGTACTTTGTTTGCAGTTTGTGAAGCTCTTCAATCCTTACGATTGTTGTTTTCCCATGCAGGTATGGCAAGGGAAATTGGAAGCTAATTTTAAAGTGCTACAGTGATATATTTGAAGAAAGAACAGAGGTTGATTTGAAGGACAAATGGAGAAACATGACACGGTAGCGACGTATCCATAGTCTTTGAACTGCGGAAAAGTTTTTCGTGGTTTGTTGGACCGAGGTTATTCCTGTATCCATAATTTTTACTTGTTAGATATATAGTGCACTTGCTTGGATTGCATCAAGTACATACATGTAGTTGTATTTTGTATATCTAATGTGCCTTTTAGGTTGAACTTCATTCATGGAAGCAGCATTATGTGGCGGTGGGATATTCTAGGACGGTAATCAACTACTTGAGTTCCCTCTCTTACCCGAAGTTCAATTTTTTGTACAACTTACGTGTATATATTTGACCATATGTGCCAAGGAATGAATTGTGTGTTTCTTATATTTGTCAGTCTTTTCTTCTGATCGCGGGATTATCGTAACGCAAGTCTGTATAGACCAGTACCATCTCCCTACATTTTTATGTATATTTTGCTCTCTTTTATGTTTGCTGATGTTTAGTGTTTCTGCATCCTGCATCCTTCAATTTTCAGACTAGTTCGCTTTATCATGACAGAAGGCAGTCTTTAATATGATTCTGGTCAATAAAAAGAGCGCTTTGCAGTCCCAGAATTATCTGTGGATAAGACCGTTTTGTTTCTAATGGAAATCCCATGAATAGGAAATGATTCTGTCAAATGAATAAATAAATAAATTAATTAATTAAATAAAATCCCATGAAATAGAGCTTGGTTCCTGGTTATATTATTTTGTAGAGTTGCAGTGTCCATGACAGAGTAGTCTTTAGTTTCTGATCCCATTATGTGTCTAAATCATGCTTCATGATTTATTGGCAAGGTTACAACAAACTTTTAAGTAACACACATGTTATGGAAAAAGTTACTATAGTATAAAGCTTTTACATGTTACGATAAAAGAAAAAATTGTTATAGTGTAAAGTTTTTACATGCTATAATATTTATAGTTCTAACCAATTATTTTAACCATCATGTCAAACACGTATGTATTGATAGGAGAACACATACTCCGTCGTGCGAGTCTTTTACATATTTTATGCAAGCAATTATTTAATCATATCCACCCAAGAAAAATTATTCAAGCCCCCGAAATTAATAAATCGCATTTCATATCATAGCCACTATGCTAAAAAAAAAAAAAAAAGTAGCATGTTAAGTTATGAATAGAAGTCATGGGCTTGCGTTAGTGTGGCAGTTAAATCAATGATAGGCTTCCTCATGCTAAAATATCATATAAAGTCCAATGAGAGTTGTTCGGATAAAATTGTACATCTGGAAGTCTTTTTTAAGGATTGTTTATCTTTTTATACATTATATTTTAAGTTTATTTAAATATTATATTTTTTATTTTTGACCTGTATACTTTGAGATTAGATTTGATATATAAATTTATATGTTCCCAATCGATTTTCAATTTTAACTGAAGTTTTAATTTTTTTACTCTTTTATTTAAGGATAATTTAATCATTTTAAAGGTTAAAAACAACTATTGACTGATGTAAGAGATGGATTTGCGTATTAAATTTAATCTAAAGATAATATATTCGATGAGATAAAAAACCAATGGTATAATTTTTGAATTAATATAAAACTGAAGGTATAAAATAATTAATATCCTTTTTTTTTTTTCAACTTTTTCTTGAGAATAACATGTCTCTATTCGATGCATAGAATTATCTCCATTTTTGCTTTAAATTGCACGTGATTCTTGGAACGTAAGAGAATAATCTTCTTCCATTATTATTGCTTTATTATTATTATTTTTTGTTATTTTGTTAGTAACAAGTAAGAGTTGGATTTTGGCATGTTCTATTTCCTTGAACCTACATTTCTTGTAAGAACTAAATAAATAAGAAGCAAGCATGAAGCTCACGAAAAAACAATTCATGCACAAACCAATTAATCAAAGCCTAAGACTATTCACCTTTGGCATGATTATAATCCATCAATATCAATGATATGTCACCCCCCCTCACGAAACCATGCATATGCATATTTTTCCACAAAACCCTTCTGGATTTTCCATTTTCAGCACCAAAGAATCGCCAACTTTTCAGTTTTCGCCAATATTACAAGAAAAATCTAGCTGCCTCGTGTAATATTCTGAACTATTTTCTTTTTCCTTTTTTTTTAATAAGATTCTGAATAATCTTCTTACTTCTCAGGCTAACTCGCGATAACTGCCAAGAACGCCAATAGTCCCGCAACCTTATCTGCCACTCTATGTAGACCCTTGTTTGTGAGTTGTGACCTTGTTCATTTTTATCATAGAGTAGTACTACCACTCAAAAAGTAATACTACCAGAAAACTACAACGTGGCCAACTATAAGTTTGCACTAGTACTTGTGGCATGCTGGCTCTCACATTGGCGGCTACCATTGCCCGCACCGATGCCACCTTAACGTAATGGCCTGGCTTTTTTGAGCTATTATTAAACTTGTTTGAACTTAATTTCTTAATCTTAGTCTTATTTGCTAATAAGAAAATACGAAGTATTTCCTAAAAATATAGTTTAAGCTGCAACATAAATCTTAGACTTACCTACTAATAAGAAAATGCAGAGTATGTATTTTTTTTAAAGAAAAAGGGGTAACTGAATTTAATGTTTGCCTTTCTTTCACTCTAGTCCCCTATATCTATGGCATAGTTATAATTTGCCACATTTTATATTTCTGATAATTTGTAATAGGAAAAAAAGCATTTTATATTGGAGATTTTTACTGTAGGGCTCTAAAAAACAAATTACCTATAGGTTTCTTTTTTGACCGTCAAATTTGTATCCAAAACTACATGTTTTGCATACTTTTTATTTATTTGAATTTGACTAAATCTGGCAGTAAAAAAGGTGCACTACATCAGGTCCTATTGTAAAAGGACCTTTTTATATGTTAATTTTTTAGTAGTTTGAATTCATTTGTGTCAATTTTTAAACTAGGTGGTTTCCTGGTATTAAAAGATTTGATTTTTTTGGGTAACTTACCTAGTTCTATAATTGCAATTTATGTTATTAGACAACTCGTTCATAGTACTTCTTATCAGTAAACTATCCATTTTTTTAAAGTATAGGCTGATTGTCAAATCATTTTGTTTTTCTTTCCTTTATTTTTTTTAATTTTTAATAATTTACACTTTAAATTTATATTGCTTCATGATTGACACCAATTTAATTTAAAGGCTGTTTGGCAAGGTCTGTTCGGACCACAATCTTAATTATGAATAGTGTAAAACTCTCATATATTACAATAAAAACTAAAAAAAAAATCGTTACAGTATAAAGCTCTCACATGTTATAGTAAAAACAATTCTAACCAATAGTCCTAACTACTATGCCAAACACCCTATCAGTCATGTAAAGAGTAAACAAATAATCCTTCATTTTAGTCTTTCATATGTTTTACAGCAGCAATTATTTAATTCTATCTGCCGTCAAGAAAAATTATTCAGCCGTGGAAAAAAAAAAAAAAACATTTTTCATAACTTGCACAGCCACTACATTGAAAGGTAAATTTTACAAACTCAACAATGTCATTTATGTCAACATGTCTTCTAAAATATAATTTACTGATTCAACTATGTTACTTATGCCACATGTCTTCTGAACTTTGAAATGATGCATCCTTGATCTATAATATGAACTTTGAAATCTGCTATTTTAAAGACAGAATTGTTGAGTTGTCACTGAGGTTAGTTAGATATAAAATTTAATGATTGATGAATGTGCTTCGTTTTAATAAATTAGTTAGCGTCAAACTTTTGACCTTCAAGCATGCACACAAGCAAGAAAGAGAGAAAAAATGGAGAATGAAGCTTTATTTAATTAGGTTAACTAAGAGAAGGATTAATTACAAAAATTCTCCTTTGACTATGTCCTTCAAACTTCAAAACTTAATATTATGAACTACCCCTAACGGCATACGCTAATAATTAGTATTAAAGAAGCAAATTCCTACATCCACATATTGCTCATACAATCTCAATAATTTAAGTAAATTTTTCCCTTTTTTTTCTTTTCATTTTTTTCATGTTTAATGAATGTTATTTAAAAAGTCTTTAGCGTTTTAAAAAGGAAGTAATATACTTATACTGTTTACTTGCTGGGATATATTGAAGCGTATGCTTTACAACCTACAAGTACTTTGCTGTGTAATAATGTCATGTGCTTGATTTTTGCAGTGTGGTTCGAGTTATTGGCTGCGACGTCCATTGAATTTGCAGTACTATCTCGGTGCGAGATGGTCAGCTCGCTCGCTGGTTCGCTAATAAAGTAGGAAATAATAATGCGTGCATAGAGAGAGCCAGAAAAATTACTCAGGTAAGCATATACTAATATTATAAAAAAATTAAACAAAAAGATATAAGATTAGAACTTTAGGGGTGACCAGATATAATTTCAGGAGGTGAAATATAATTTGAGTGGAGACAGAATATAATTTTTATAAATCTTTATATATATAATATTGAAAGAAAAGCAAAGTTTAGAGACGATTGCACACCCTTATCTTTGTAGGGTTCCACCCTTTGTGTGCTTTCAAAATTATGCAGTAAATATACGCGGCTGGCTTGGGTGGAAAAGTCTTCTTTTTATGTTGTGTGATAATTAGCATGCACAAAGGTTTTTCTACCTTGTACATGGAGAATTTCATCTCAGGGGTTTTTGTTTTTGTGACTAATCTCACGTAATAAGGTCATCATTTGGTGTGGATAGGCTTATTTTATTAAAGCTGAGTTTGTTTATTTTGCACGGTAGGATTTAGATGTGATGGATAGAAAAAGGTCTTCATTGATGCAAAAAAAAAAAAGAAAAAGGGGGGGGCCTCATAGTAGTTTTCCCCTTTTTGTAAAAGTTTGTTTCCTGGAACTAAAGAAGAAAAAAGAATAATTAATACAAAGATGACTAATTTAACAAGTTAATCATTTGAAAGCCAACCTTTCCTCAAAATTTAGCAAATTCTTGTAAACAACAGCGCATGGCGACAAGAGGGAAAAAGACAATTAGATTAGGGCTTAGACAAATCAATTTGCTTGCAATGATTGACAAAAAATAACCATGTTTACTTTCAGACGTCCTTGAGAGTTCGGACCTGATACACTAATCAGGCCTTGCCCTATCAAGTCTCACAACATGGGCATGCGTTGTGTAGGAATGTCATTCTTATTTATGACTACGGGTACCCGCAAGTACCCGCTCCCAACAAAACAGGTATGCGGATACTATATGGGAACAAAATTTTTATGAGGTTTTTGAAATTAACCCCGAATTGGGGGCAGGGTGGGCCATCATGCATCAAGATCTTCCAATCGCTTCGACGTAGCATCGCATGTTGATAATGGTCGTCATTTTCAATAAACGCTTGGATCGAAGCATAAAAATATCAGTGCCTAATTTTTTTTTGATAGCAATACTAATAAAAATATTAATATTAGTAGAAATTAGTGTTATACAATGTGGAAATATATCTTATAATGCACTCAATTTTTGAATGAAACTTATAGAAATTCTAAGATAACTAATAGAACATAAAAATTAGATAAAATTATCCATCAATATACCAAGTGTATTGTAAATATACTCACAAATTAGATAAAATAATTAAGAAATATAATTTTACCTAATACACGTACACCTTACATCCTTGTTTCATAGAAGGTGAAAAATATCAACAAAAGAGCTTTTAGAAGACCAAAAGGATCTTTAGAATATCTTTTCGGTTTAACACAAGCGGTATTTCAAAGAATGACTTTTTTCGCTGCTTATGCCATGTAAAATATAAGAGCATATAATATTTGAGCCTTAACTTAAATAAATAAATATAAATATATATATATATATATAAAATGTTAAGAGCGAAATAAATATACATAAATTAGACCATATTCAAATAAACTTTAGTGCATATGTAGTATACGTATATCATATACCATTATCAAAATTTCATCCATATTTTATGGAAATTTCCACACAATTTCCATAAAATTCTTGTGAAGTTTTGTGGTTTCACACTATTTTTTGCGGAAATCAATATTCTCATGGAAAATCGACATTTTCGGAGACTTCCATGGAAATTTCCCGATTATTTTGCAAACACACGGCACGGCTCTTTCGATGTTGGTAGTATCAAAATGCAAAAATTTTTGCGGAAGTATAGATGGAAATGTCGTCTTCTCGGACTGTCGATTTAACATAGACTTCTTAAAAGCTGCAATGCCTTTAATGACTTGCTCAGTCTCTGATCGCATCTCAGCCTCTTTCAAGTCTGTGTTGCATCCCCACACCCTAATTGCGAGTCTCCGGCGCTGAGGGGATGATTGTTGCAAATACGTTTTGTACCAGTTGACAACTTCACTCTTTTGGATGCTTTCTAGTGCTTCTGCTAATTTCTTTGACTCGTCAAAGGCGTCACTAAAGATCAATAAGATTTGGATTAGAATCAGCATCAACAAACTAAAGCCAAAACTCAGATAAACTATTAATTTTCGGTGTCATTATCAGTTAACAAACTTTTCATCCTTAGACAAGGCATGTTTTATTCTGGTCATTTTAATAATGATGAAAAGAGAGTATCAAAACAGGAAAAAAAAAAATCCTAACAACATTTCTAACACTCCCTGATTGTATGCAAATTTACTTGTTATCTTGTTTCCTGTAGAGCAAATAATTCTCAAATTTCCAATGGAAATCTATTGGTAAAAGTCCTTACTAACCATAAAACAAAACATACCTTCCACGAAACATCTGACCCCAGAGACGATTGGTTTCATCTAAAAGGGATGTGTCTTTCTTGAATATCTCTGCCATTAAACCACCTTTGTAATTCTCGAAGGAATCATCGTCAAGCCCTTCCTGCAATCATTAACGCTTTATCAATAACGTAGATTCTTATGCCTCATTAGGTCGCGTAATAGGGGAGTGTAAGCCTCGAAAGCTTTTGGTACTTCGGTAGGACGAGCAGCCCTTAAACAAAAAAAGGTTTTGTAACCCTTCCCCTATTTCTGCATTTTATTCTCTATTCGGCCTGCCTCAAACAAAATGAGAAAAATGTATAGGCCTTCGCATTCCTAGTCCGGTAGGGGGCCGGACGGTTTTGTTAGCCCCAGCTTGGAAAATTGCATCCCCACACAGCGACATTGTTTGTGCGCCCCTTACCGTTCTTGCTCAGTGTTCTGAAGAGCTTGATTACAAAACCTCGTAACGAATCCATGCAGTTCTCTTATACTAATTAGACTGTTTCTCTCACGTAGTCAGTCTATTTTGCTCCTTTTTTCAAATATCTAGCACTAGGACTTGACATTGCTAGATCCAATTTGCATGGAATAAAAATGCATCAGCTTCAGTGCGGCGTGTTTTGAAGGGCACAAAGTTTTTTTTTTTTCTTTTAAAAAATTTTTCAGTGATTACGTAATTTAAGGGTACAAAGAATGATGCGCAACAAATCGATCAAAAGTGACAGATGGGCATGGACAATAAACTAAGCAGCAGAACTTGGGACAAATTCAGTTGCTTACCAATAATTCTTCCAGACCATTTATGAAGTTATCAACTCTCTCTTGCAAATAGATTGGGCTGTACTTGGATGATTCGACATAGAAAGAAAATCCAGAAACACCACATGTTATCCGTGGGCTGCAATTAACAACATAACCCAGCTGCTCCTTTGTTCTACATTTGAAATTACACAAAATAAATTCTCGGGACGTATTAAAAAGATAAGTGAAATAAAGCACGACCTACATTAAAAATAAAAATAAATATATGCTAAAATGTACATCATTTAAGATAAAAGAACTCATAATGGCGACGCAGACAATAATCATAATATGTTCTCCAAAAGGCACACTGATCCCTCCAACAAATAATAATAAATAGAATCGAAAAAAAGAGTTAAAGAATCGATGATTAGCATGGTCCATTTAGATACTCCAATATGAATTACTTCAAGATTCAGACAAAAATCACCTTAGTTGATCAAACATTGGTTCTTCCACAATTTTTTCAAAGAGATCTATCAATACATCGAGTTTATTGGAATCCATCCCCGGATCCTTCTCTACTTGAGAATAAAGCTGCAATGGAAAACCAAACCACTCAAGAAAAAATATGCATACATACACACACACAAATACATACAAAATGAGAACATGAAATGTCATACAAATATTGTATCTATTACTGGTATCTAGAAAAGTAATTTATTACCTCAACAACTGAGTTCTTTTCCATCCTATTCTTCACGTTGACATCTGTAACAAGGTTAGCACCAGCAGGAAGATGGATGGCTTTATTTTTGTGCCTCATTTTACACGGGAGTGGTTGTGCAGAAAAAACTGTTTTGAAAATATTTGAAATGGCAATTGCTTCTTCTTCTGATAAATTGCCATGGCAAAATCCTTCCACGTATAGCTGCACAAAATAACAACAGAAATGTAGCAATCGCTTCAGCCAATATAATTCTTTCAGCGATCAATTAGAATGTGAAAATCTACAAATTCAGGGTACTAATCGGATAAGAAACCATTAGAGACACGCAACAGAATTAAAGAAGTCAGACATGAAGCTTTCAGTTTTAGACATCAGAGAATAAATCATAAGAAGTGTGTAGCAGAATAAATGAACCGAATTTGCAAGGGGTTTGTGCAGCTTCTATGTTAGACATGTAAAAAGATTGTACAACTGCCATGATTATTGCAACCTACTGTTATATGCATACGCAATAAGAACTGAGGTTGTATATTATGATGAACTTAAGGCTTTAACAGTAGTATGTCATGCCCGGTATGTAATATAGCTCCATACCTGAGAAAGGAGCTCAGGAATAAATGCCTTCAGATCATCACAAGACAACTGATCTAGAACCTGAAGCTTCTCATCAACATCATAAAAAATCTTAGATAAAATTTGTGATCTCAAATATGACGAATGCCTCAGAGGCTTCATATTAGTGTTGTTCAGTGTTCTCTTCATTTTTTCTCTAATCACCTGTTTAATTCAAAATCATGTCATCTACTAAAAGCTAGAAATTATCAAAAATAGGCTAACTGAAATTTTTTAACGTAAAATAAAAATTCAACAAAACTGAGAAGGAAGTATTTGCAATGGGAATGAAAAAGAGACATATACTTCAAATCGATCTTCTGTGGGCAAGAAACTTTTGCCTGTTGCCAGAAGTTTGGTAAGGAGAGCTGGAAGCTTATCGTTGAAACCATAGACCTTCAGCAGCAACTTATCTTTCAAAATATATGCATGAGTTCTTAACTTGGCAATGCTGGCCTGCAAATTGAGACCAAAGATCACTATTACTATTAAGTATAGATCTTCAAAGAAAATTCTTGATAGAGAAAAGGTAAAAAAATTATAAAATTAATGAAATCACTCCGTATAAAGTATGAAGGAAAATAAAGTAGGCCACTAAAAAGCAAGATTTGGGAAAATGATTAGCATAATAGTACGAGTTGAAAGCAAAGTTGCGTACAGAATTATTTCAGTAGCAAAATAAAGCTGCCCTTTAATACTTTTGTAGATGTTTTATTTTCTTTCCATTATCTTTTCAACCGATTACCATTTTCTTTTAATTATTTGTTCAAGGGATTACCCGTTTGTGATTTGAATACATTCATCCCATTTACCATCATTGCCTGAAATTTGAAAGATTTAATTAAAAAAGGGACAAAATTAGAAGCTGATCAAGATTGTTCGCTGACACCTATTAAATTATTGGTATTGGAAAGAACACAGATCAATCTTGATAGATACGAATTTGAATTAGTCTGATTTGAAGGCTGGCTATAGTACTACAATATGTCAACCAAGTTTTCCTGCCAAGCAAACTTCGCAACCAACTGCAACCAGATTTATGAACGAATTGAATATGTCATGTTTCCAGAAAATATATTAGGAACTAAGATGACCAACGTCAATCCTCTTATCTAAAAAAGCTCATTACTTTTCAAAGATGAACTACTAACCCGATATACAATCTCATTCAGCTCGTCCTTAAGAAGACAAATAAACAGTTTCGTTAACACACAATTCTTTACATTGTCATATCCACCCTTCAAGTAGATCCGGAAATATGCATTTGCACGAGGAACTTTGAAAGTGCTATCAAGTTTGTACCACAACTCCATTAATGGCTCGTCAAGTATGCATCTCGGAGAAGACACATTTGCAAGATTGTTTAACTCATTATCAGCACGAATGGAAAAATCAGAAGGAATGAACTCATTTTCTTTAGGCAGATAAAATGAACCATCAATTTCAGGAGGGTCCCTCCAAATATCCATCAGGGAAGAAGAAATATCTTCCTCAACATAACGTGACCCAAACCAAGGCTCAACTTGGCAAGCTGAAAAGATTAGATTACAAGAGTCGACATTAGATAGCTCAAACAATCTCATAAGCACAATTATTTTCAGCCTCCCTTTTTTGGATTCAACACACATTTTGTTCCGTTTTAGTCAAACACAAAAACGCTACTTCCAAGCTATGAAGAAATAGACTGTCGGGGATATAAAGGGAAAAAGAACATAATTGCATCCTCTTATGACTAAAATCATGTTTAATGTAACTAATAAGAATATTAGTACTTGCTGTAGATCTTTGTAAATCTTTTACAGTTTTTTTTTTTTCAATTGAGAACAATTTGGTGAAAAAAAGAAAGAGAGAAAAATTTTAAAGATGTGAACCACATTACTTCAGATAATTAATCAAAAATTCCGAATAGGAATTTAATTAGCAACAGCGTCTTTGACAGTATTTGATAAAAAGTCCAATCCATACTTTACCGAAGGTGAGACAGAGGGAGAGGAAACCCTCGTGCATTGCATACACATATGAACGCAGGCCGCTCCCCCCGCACCGCCAGACCCAACAACAAAAGCCGCGTAATAACAGCTTACCCTCAAAATTAAAGGACTTTGTGAGCACATCAGTCCTCATGTTTTCAGGATTGAAGAAACCAAGGACATGTTTTATCAGTTCTGCATCCCATATATAGTCCGCACATATAATATCCGCTGCAGGATAAAGTAGTAAATTCACTGCAACGAAAAGGTTCGATGATAGTTAACTAAACAAGTGTATCAATCTCCCAAAATATGTCTACAGTGCCACTATTAGTTTCTTGAGACTAAGATAATCAGAATATGTCTAAAGTAAATTTGACCCTAGATGTACCTAAATTTTTTTCACCTTTGTCTTTACAGTCTTAACTGACAACTCTAAAAGTCTAATCACTTAGCACATTAAACAACGATATGCTAGAAGATTCTCTCTTGTCAATCTTCTCGCAAAGAATGAATTTCAGATATAAAGTGTCACTTAAGACCCTACCAAATAAAAGGGCAAAAAGGGGGAATAAATGAAAAGTGGAAAAAAAATAAAAAAAACCTGCTAGTCGTTTTGCATAATCATCTTGGGACTCCTCTTCTGTAAATTCGACCCCCAAGCATCCAATTTCTTGGAGTTCCTTAAATATCCATTCTTGTGGAGAAACTTGACGCATTAACTTAAGGTATTGATATACAAAGCCAATGATCTCAAATATCTGCAAAAGATGCATTCCTTATAACAAACAAAATAAAAACATGAACCAGATTTTGTTTCCAAAGAAATGTTTTACTGACGATAGATGGTTCATAGCAACAATGCATTCATAGTCACCTAGCAGGAAGTGTTTATGATTCAATACATTTCTCCAAATTTTTAAAAAATCCAGGGAAAAACTGAGGCTAATTGCTCTTAAAAGGACCATATTATTCTCTAGTATCTCAAAAATATAACAAACTTAATACCTTTTCCAAGCCAGAGTCAGTGAGGCGCATGGACATCACAAAGAAAGAGTGGTGCATGCCATCATCCCGAATTCTAGCAGATAGATATGTTGCCAAACCTCTAGCCTTGAGAAAGTAAAACAAACCACCTCGACCCACTAGTTTCCATAACTTTAGTTCAGAAAAAGTAATCAAACAAAAACCATTTACTGCACAAGAGACATAAAAGACCAAAGAGTAGAGAAATGGAAACTACTCAACGTACAAAAACAATGCTAAAATTAAAAAATAGTGACAGAAGGGACCTGAAGCCTTCAAGATCTTTTCTATGGATCTACGTAAAGATGACCTTGCGGTCTAAACCCTGTCAGCCTCTAATTTAGGCAAGTCATCTAGGATAGCACGAGAGCACAAACGGATAGTGATTAAAAGTAGCCAATTAAAGCTCTTACACAACGGTAGTTGAATCTTTGTAAGTGCCATAGAGACGCACTAAAACTCTAATTTAGGCAAGAAAATACACAAAGTTGACCTCTAAGATAGTCAAGTCATCACGATAGCACTAACTCGAGAGCACAGAAGAAAAGCGATTAAAAGGAGCTGACTAAAACTCTTACACAACAGTAATTCAATCTTCGTAAGTTCCATACGAAACCCTCTTACCATGCTCAAGGAGGTGCGATATATAATATTCTGGACTCTTCGAATACTCTTGACGAAGACATGGCAATGTCCAAGTTAAATCAAGAAAATAAACATCTTTAACAGCCTCTAGACTATAAACTTTTCCTGGTTTCCAAAAAGGGCCTTCCACTTTGACCTCTGGATTGACCCTGGGGCCCTTTCTAATATTACCAAATAATTCCACAACCCAGTTCTGAAGAACATCAAGTGGTTCTGCAGCAATTACAGACTATAATTAAAATATTGATAAGTAGAAAAATTCAGAGCTTTAAATGCATATAAAATAGAAAAGCAAAGCAACAATGGCATATATGCACTGCGAATACATTAGGAAACGCTACTACACCTCCACCAATGACGACTAGCTTCATCAATCCACCATGGTAATAATCTCCGTACATTTTCAATATTTGTTGCCGCAAGTCAATCGCTTTTCCCATTGTATCAACCAGGCTCCTTTTATTCCCCATGAGGAAAATATAATATTTTACACAAACGGATGCCATTTTGACAACAATGAAACACAATGGACTCAAACTCACCCCAAGAAAATCGGTTCAAAGGGTGACCGGGTAATGACGTATGACGTTGAAGTTGTTCCAGGCGGCAAGCATCACTTTGCAAAACCCGGTTAAACTCTATTTTTCCATCACAATGAATAATTTATTTAGCAACAGGATTACACCAGTGCGTCATTGCTAAAAAAATATAATTCCCTTTTAAAGAGGAAAAACTAGAGACAGTACAGTCAGATCAGAGTAGACATACCTGAATCTATAGCCTGGACTTCTCGTTCCATTGCTTCCATTTTTATTAATGGTGACACAAAGAATTGAGAGAACCTGATAGATCAAATATGGAACCAAAGAACAAATCTTTCACTTTCTTGTTTAACATTACTTCATCTCTCACGCATTCTGGAAAAATTTGTACAAATAAAGAGATCAGATTTAATTAACTCAACTGCATTTCATCTAAGCAACATCACATTTGTGCTAAAAATCTACAGAAAAGGAAAGGAAAGGAAAATGTAATGCTAACACACGAAGCTTGAAGAAAGAACTAAACTCTACTTTATCCCCCACACAAGAAATTGAAATGAAATAAAGGTAAGAGCAAAAAGTAACAATACCAAGTGCATGGCGAGATTGGTGTTACCTTCTCAAGGCACCCTTAAGGAATTCCCGTTTCACTTCAAAATAGTAGCTGGTATACTCCATTTTTGTATTTGCGTTTGAATACCCCCCATGCTGGGACATATACTTCTTATACTATAGAAGAAAAGAGTCAATTCGGTGGCCGAACTATGATAACCATATGACACCTAGTATTCAGCTTCTAGACACGAAATTAGACTGCATAAAATGTTTCTCCAAGTAAAAGAATCAAACGAAAGAATTATTAGATAATTGATATACTAAAGGGAACAATAAAGACCTTGTGTCCCGCCCAAGATCTTCTAGCATCAAAAGGAAAAAAAAAAAAAGAAGCAAAGATTCTTGAAAAAACTTTTTTTTTCTTCGGGAAAATCATACGTAACATGAAAAAGTAGACATATTCAAATTATAATATATAAGCAAATTCAGAAAAAGCTCATCGCTGATTAAACTCAGGTCGGATTTTGCCATTCCCACCTCGACATAAGCGCCTATATAAGTTAACAAGATGAAGACAAAAAAAAAATCCAAACTAGAAAATATTTTTCCTTCAAAATTAGTGTTTAAGTAAGAGAAAATGGAAAAGCAGACCTCATTTTCTACAGGAAATTCCTTGCTCCCCGCGAAAAGCATATGTTCTGCAGATCCAGATCATAAAATTGGTCAAGAGTGTGACCATCTATGTGTGAGCATATCAAATTCAGGAATTACTTCACGGGAAAATAGTAGAATAAGACTAAAGAAAGAACAACAAACCAAGTAAGTGTGCAAGTCCTTGCGCCTCCAAAGGATCAGAGTAGCTGCCCATTCCCACACACATTGCGGCTGCCGCCTGCGCTTAAAAGTATACATGTCCAATATCCAATTAAACAATATTGGTAAAAAACAAAGTTGAAACAATTGAAGTATATGAAAGGATTTAAAAACGACAGTTTATTGAGACATTACAAAGAGTGGCTAAGATGATCTAATTATGAATTGAACATTGCATAGCACTGATAAAAATATCTTTGATTTCATCACATGCAGATCAGTAGATGACAAGCGAACAATGCACATGCCATTTGCTTGTTGACATAACGATTAGAAAATGCTAAAATATAGCTTTTTTTTTTTTTTTTTTTCCCTCAAAAAACAAATTTTCCAATGGAAAAAAGTCTGGCCAACCAAACAATGGTATTGAAGTGGCTGTTTTTCGGCAATCAGCAAAGCCCTAACTAAATCAAATACTAGATTTTCCGCTAATTTGCAATTTCCACAACCACTAATTCTGTCAGGCTTGGGATGTAAATTAAAGAACTTAACTTTTCGTATACATGAAATGGATATTGCAGATTTCAAAAGCGAAAACAACTACAAACACAACCTTCTTAGTCTGAGTCATTTCATCGCCCTCATCCTCATCCTCCTCTTCTTCTTCATCTCCGTCCTCGTCCTCATCATCCTCTTCTCCCTCACTACCGTCCTCGGTTTCGCCTCCATTGGAGTCGTTGTCCTCTGCTTTGCTGTTTTGGCGGTCCGGGAAAATCTCGGGGTCGTGGACGAGCAACGCGAGGAGGCCATTGTCGAGCCGGATAAGTCGGTACAACCGCCGGTCGTTCGGAGACTTTGCCACGACATCGTCGGAGGAGAACATGCAGCCACCGCCGGCCATACTCTTGCTTACTCAGAGGACTAGAGAGAAAAGGCTAATGAAGAAACTTTTTATATTTAGTTTCTTGGGGCGAAAGAAATATAAAGAAGCGTGTGTATTAGAGTGAGGTAGGAGGAGTTTATATATGATACGATTACATAATTTAATTTTGTTCTCGGTCTGTTGAAGTTTTCAATTTTTGAAAAATTATATCAAAGTAAATATTTTATGTATAATTATTTTTAGCCTTATTTTTATTAGTCGTTTATATTTATTTTTTAAAATTTAAATTAGGTAATTTTTTGATATCAGAAGATTTAATTTTGGGTAAATTACTTGATTAGTGATTTATCAATTTTCCTAACGTTGATTTTTTTTTTTCGTTTGTTTGTTTTCCTCTCTACTTTCTTTGTAAATTCTAATAATTTGGAGTTTTAATTTATAATGCTTCATGATTCATGCTAATTTAATTTAGACATGTGATGGAAAGAAATAATCTATAATTTGAGTCTACGTTTTATATCATCAATTATTTAAAGGATGAAAAAGGTTATAACAATTCTTGAAGTTGTTTGGTAGAAAATAGGAAAAATTACAAGATTTGATAATAGTTTTTTTTTTTAAATTAGATAATAGTTATTTGTATAGTTACTATATATTGTCTGATTTTATTAGTTATTAATATTTTTTTTCAATGATCAATTATAGGTCGTTTAATATGTAGGCATAATGAAACAAAATTTTGCCTGATATCCATAATAGGTCCAAAAAAAACATGATGTTTGATCAATTTGGGATAGGATTGTTCAATTGACGTTTGATTTAGGGGTGCATATCTTTTTAGGCATTAATGAATGAATTGTAACGTCATCATGTTTTTTTTTTACTTATTTATTGTAAAAGTTTATTTATGGAACTAAAGAAGAAGAAAAAAAATATGGTGTTTGAAAAAAGAGTAAGACGCACAAAGTTTTAATTAAGTGTGTACTGTGACATATAAAAGCTTTATATTATTTATACTTAAAACTGTATAGTTGAAACCACAATTTAAACAAATATTGGCTGCAAAGAAGGTTGATTTAAAATGTTAATCATTGCAAAGCTAACCTTTTCTCAAAATTCAGTGGATTCTCGAAAAACAACAACGCATGGTGAATAGGAAAAATGCCTGGCATTTAGGACTTATACAAATCAATGAAGCTTGCAATGGCTGACAAACAAATAACAACAGTTTAAAAGTCCTTGTGGCCTTTTACGCAGATGAGGCCCTGACTTAAAAATAGTTGGGCATCAGATGTTGACGATGATAGTCGTTTTCAAGAAGATAAAAACAACAATAAAATATAAATATTGATTAAAATATTTGTAAAAATGATAAAAAATATTAATATCAGTAAAAAATGACGTACAATATGAAAACTTATCTTAATGTGCTTAATTATAAAATGAAACTTGTAGGAAATTCTAACATAATTAATAGAACACAAAGAAAATACCTTAGATGAAATTGTCAATTAAATACTAAGTATATTGCGTATCTATTTAAAAATTAAATACATTTATACAGAAATAAATATACTAAAATTTTAACTAATAAACCTCACATACATGATCCATGTTTCACAGTTTGTGGAAAATATCAACAACTAAAGAGCTTTAGGAGGTCCGAAGCATATTTGGAATATTTTTTGGGTTTATAATAAAATTGGTACCGTGACACTGAGTTTGAGTAAATTGTTATATACTTTGAATAAATAATCACCTTTTTATCTGCTTATACCATGTAAATGATAAGAGCATATAAAACTGAGTCTTAACCAAAAAAAAGTTAATAGTAGAGTAAGAGTCCGTTTGACTTATAGCTTTGAATAAAAAATTTGAATAAAGATTTAAATTTTTGTGAGAGAAAATACTGTAATAAAATAGTTCAAATCGTGATTCGAACTATAATCAACAGAGTCTAAATATGCATAAATTAGACCTTATTCAAATATTATTTAAAAATATATAAGAAAGTATATATGAATATAAATATATCAGATATGTGCACCGATTACCAAAATTTTATCAAAATGTCTTCGATATTAGAGGAAAATTTCCACAAAATTTCCATAAGATCC
>CAMOHE010054578.1:29660-61760 GCA_946598075.1 Artocarpus hirsutus | reverse complement strand
CTAAATAATTATCCTTATGTTTAAAAAGGAAAAGTTTAAGGAAATTACTATGGTTATGTTTCAAGAAAGAAATGTTATGAGTTATGTAAAGAATCATGATTTATAAATTATGATTGAGTTAACACGTAATGATTATTATTACGTTATTATCATGCTTAAAAAATTTATGTATTTTGTTAAGTTACGAAATTAAGTCTTCGAAAAATGGTTATTACATCTTTTAAAGCTGTATGTTGAGAATTCATTCTCTGTAAGAAATCATTGTTACTAAGTTTGGGAAATAATTATTATTCCCTCTAAGGTTTCATGTCAAGGATTCCACAACAAGAATCCATTTAAAAAAAAAAATTTTATCCTGAAATTTTGTACTTTATTAATAAGTATGTTAAAGTTCACGATCACGTTTAAAGTGAAGTGACGGCCACGTAAGGGAGGGTCGTCACAGAAAATACTGTAATAAAATGGTTCAAATCGTGATTCGAACTACGAATCAAACAGACTCTAAATATGCATAAATTAGACCTTATTCAAATATTATTTAAAAATATATAAGAAAGTATATATGAATATAAATATATCAGATATGTGCACCGATTACCAAAATTTTATCAAAATGTCTTCGATATTAGAGGAAAATTTCCACAAAATTTCCATAAGATCCCTGTGAATTTTTGTCATTTAACACTATGTTTTTTCGTGAAAACTAGTATTCTCATAAAAATTCGATATTGTTGGAAACTTCCATGGTTTCTCGGATATTTTGCTAAGACATGGTACTCTTTTTTGGACATTGGTAGTATCAAAATGCATAAATTTCTCAAAAATATTGATGAAGACGTCGATTTTTTAAATTTTTGATTTAACATAGACATCTTAAAAGTTGTAAGGTCTTTAATGACTTGTTCAGTTTGTGATCGCATCTCTGCGTCTTTTTATGTTTGTGTTGGAATCCCACACCCGAATTGCGAGCCTCCGACGCTTGGGAGATGATTGTCCCAAATTCCTTTTGTACCAGTCGACAACATCACTTTTTTGGATGCTTTCTAGTGCTTCCACTTCTTTGGTTGACTCGTCAAAGGTGTCTTAAAGATCAAGAAGATTTGGATTAGAACTAGCATCAAAAGGCCAAATTTTGGAAAACAAACTTGTAAGTGAGTTTGGCAACGTCGTTTAAAAAATTTCATTTCAACTTCTACAGTGTAAAGTTCTCACATGTTACAGTATAAACCAAAAGTAAGCTATGATATAAAACTCTTATATGCTACAATAAAATCATTTTAACTTTTAATTCTAACTACGTTATGAAACGCAATCCAACTTAATCCTTAACAAACTTTCGGTATCATGGTCAGTTAACAAACTCTAATGCATGTTCTATTATGATCATTTTAAAGATAATGAGAAGCCGATATCAAAACAGAAAAAGCATCCAAGCAACGTTTCCAACAACCCCTGATTGTCTGCAAATTTGCTCGCTATCCTGTCGCCCAAAAGCCAATAATTAAGTAAAGAAGCTCTCAAATTTTAAACGGGTATCTAATGCAAAAATTGCTTATTTACTCATAGAGAGAACATACCTTCCACAAAGAATCTGATTCTAGAGACGATTGGTTTCATCTGAAAGCGATGTATTTGTTGGTATGTATTGTATGGAATATGAATAAAACATATCATATACTACTAACAGGAATAGTAAACAATATATTGCATGGATAAAATGAACAAATTACAATTGTAAAAATTAAAAATTTAAATTAAAGAAAAACGATACAACAAAACCTTCAATGGAAGCAATGCAACGTGGAAATTAGACGAAAATGGTCGAGGCACGTGTAGATCACGCTTTTCTTAAAACAGATTCATCCCCTCCGATTGTGCACGAGGATTCGACAGACATCTATCTCCCAAGATACAACACTAGCAACAAAATCTAAAGCACTATCGGATACCGTTTTCAGCGAATTTGAAATAGTATTTTCTTCTATCACCAAAAATGACTACAACAAAACTAGATAGAACTTGAAAACAACAACAAAAAAAAACCTCTATGACTTTTTGAGTGCAAATTCTATGTCGCTATTCATCTCCCAAAACATATGGAGGAAAGTTCTTTATATAGGCTTAAGAAAATAGACGTTACAATCCAAATTATAATGAGCCTTTATTCAGAATTTATGTGCATAATGGCACCGGTTGCAACCCTTCATTTTTCATGATAATAGTGCTCATTATCTCTCATTAAACTATCGGTTGTAACATTTCATTTTCCATGATTATGAAGCTCATAATCTCCTAGTAACCATGTATTTGGGTGTTACAATATGAGGTTTATGGCCTCCATTAATCTCCACGAATGAGTATCAATTTCTCATTCTCCCAATTGTCATTTTCCAACAATCCCCCACATGAATGAAATTGTCAAACTACAAGAGAAAAACAAAGACACTACACGGTGATAGAGTTCTACGGTTAATACCTGCATAGGATAGGTAGGCGTTAACCCTTGAACCTTCCCTTGTGAAAGTATGTTTACTTTACTGGCTGACCAATAGACGCGATGTCCTTGAACTGTTCTACCGTTTGTGTAAACGATAACATGCCTCACACAGATATTTTCCTAACATAGTTTCAGTTCTCATGGTTATGTTCATTTTAGCCATAAACATCTCCCTGGTTCTGCAAGAGTTTCTAAAGAATTGAGCCCTAACAGTTCTCCTTTGAAGCGGCCCTACTTCTCTCTCACATAGGTGATTTCTTACTTAAGAGTAACCCGCTTTACTCCGCTCAAATTTTCATTGTATTCGATGCACAAGAATCATTAAAAGCAAATTGCTTAACCTTTCTCTACGGGTATCACTGTTTTATTTTAGGAATAGGTTGGGGTAACCCCCACAGTGATCCTACTCGGTCTATTCAGTTTAGTTGTCCCATTGAACCTAGATCTTGGGATCTCCAGTCAACAAGGTTGGGTTTCCACTGTTTCTACCTATTCTTTTATGGGCTTAAGTCCCATTCCTCTTGATGTTTTCTCAACTTGATCTCTATTCAGTCCTTTGGTTAACGGATCTGCAATATTTTCTTTAGACCTTACATAGTCTAATGTTATGATTCCAGTTGAGATCAGTTGTCTAACGGTATTATGTCGACGACGTATATGTCTTGACTTACCGTTGTACATCACATTCTGTGCCCTGCCAATAGCAGATTGATTATCACAATGTATGCATATTGCAGGTATAGGTTTAGGCCATTCAGGAATATCCTCCAAGAAATGCCTTAATCATTCAGCCTCTTCACCGCTTTTATCTAAAGCTACAAATTCAGATTCCATAGTGGATCTGGTTATTACTGTCTGCTTTGAGGACTTCCATGAAACTGCTTCACCTCCCAAAGTGAATACATATCCACTTGTAGCTTTAGAGTCCTGTATATCAGATATCCAACTTGCGTCAGAATATCCTTCAAGAACAGCAGGATCTCTTGTATAGAGTAGCCCATAATCACGAGTATATCTTAGGTACCTGAGTACTCTAACAATCGCTTTCCAGTGGTCATCTCCTGGATTACTCGTGAATCTACTCAAACTACTCACAGCATAGGCAATATCTGGTCTTGTACAATTCATTAAGTACATTAAACTGCCTATCACTCTAGCATATTCTACCTGGGATATACTTTCTCCTTTATTTTTGGACAGATGTTGACTAATATCAATTGGAGTTCTAGCCACGCCAGAATCATTTTTACTAAATTTGTCAAGTATCTTGTCCACATAGTGTGACTGGCTCAAGATGAGTCCATCAGCAGACCTTTTAATTTTGATTCCCAAAATCACATCGGCAAGTCCCATGTCTTTCATGTCAAACTTAGAGTTCAACATATCTTTGGTAGATTTGATCATCCGATCATTGCTACCCACGATTAGCATGTCATCTACATACAGACAAACAATAACATATCCATCGTCTGTTCTTTTGACATAAACACACTTGTCACATTCATTAATTTTGAAGCCATTTGACATCATAACATTGTCAAATTTCTCATGCCATTGCTTTGGTGCTTGTTTAAGCCCATATAAAGACTTCACCAATTTGCAGACTTTCTTTTCTTGTCTTGGAGCAATACAACCTTCTGGTTGTTCCATATAAATTTCCTCTTCAAGGTCTCCATTAAGAAAAGCAGTCTTTACATCCATCTGATGTACTTCAAGATTCCGCAAAGCGACAATGGCTAAAATCATTCTTATGGAGGTTATTCTTGTTACAGGAGAATAAGTATCAAAGTAATCAAGGCCTTTTTTTGTCTATAACCTTTTATAACAAGTCTAGCCTTATACTTGTCAATTGTTCCATCTGCTTTCATTTTGCATTTGAAAATCCACTTAGAACCTAGCAGTTTACTTCCTGGAGGAAGGTCCACTAATTCCCAAGTATGATTTTGCATGATGGAATCAATTTCACTCTTTATGGCTTTTTTCCATAAAGGACCCTCAGATGAGCTTACAGCTTCATTGAAAGTTTGAGGTTCAGCCTCTAGCATGTTGGTAAAAAAGTCTGGTCCAAATGATCTTTTTGTCCTTGCCTTTTTACTTTGTCTAGGCTCTTCCTATTCATATTCGGTTTCAACTTCTTGATGATCCTTACTATTCTCTTCAATAGTCTCAAACGTTCGTTTGGATGAACTTGGACCATCCTTTTTGGATTTACAAGGAAATACATGTTAAAAAAATGATGCATTCCTAGATTCTATTATCGTGTTCTTGTGAACCTCAGGATTTTTGGATTCATACACAAGAAACCGATAAGCACTACTGTTGTGGGCATAACCAATGAAAATGCAATTAACTATTTTTGGACCTATTCTCATCTTCTTTGGTGTAGGTACCATTACCTTTGCAAGACACCCCCACACTCTCAAGTATTTATAGGAAGGCTTTCTACCTTTCCACAATTCATAAGGGGTCTTGTCTTCTTTCTTCCTAGGTACCTTATTTAAAAGGTAATTAGCTAATAAAATGGCTTCCCCCCACATGTTCTGTGGCAATCCAGAACTTATCAACATCGCATTCATCATATCCTTTAAGGTACGATTTTTGCATTCAGCTACACCATTTGATTGAGGTGAATAGGGTGGCATAACCTCGTGAATAATACCATTTTGTACACAAAACTCACTCAATGATTCTACATATTCACCACCACAGTCACTTCTTATTATCTTAATCTTCTTATTAAGTTGATTTTCAACTTCTTGCTTATAGAGAACAAATTTCTTAATTACTTCATCTTTGCTTTTAAGCAAATATACATAGCAATATTTAGTGCTACATCTATAAATGTGACAAAATATTTATTCCCACCTCTAGTGTGAACAAATTTTAAGTCACAAACATCGCTATGTATTAAATCTAATGACCCGGTATTTCTCTCAATAGTTTGGAATGAAGATCTCGTTAGTTTTGCCTCTATACATATTTCACATTTATGTTTGGGATCAATATTAAACATGGGTATGTGATCTAAGTTAATTAATCTACGCAAAGTATCATAATTAACATGACCTAGTCTACCATGCTATAAATTAGAAGACTCAAGCATATAAGTGGAAGACTTTTTATTCTTATTGATGGAATTAGGCTTAACAGCCATTACTTTCATTTTTCACATTCCATTTTTCACATATCCCTTTCCCACATACATTCTATGTTTAGACAAAACTATTTTATCAGCTTCAAAAACCATCTTGAAGCCATGTGAACTCAGCAGAGTTCCTGAAATGATATTCTTTCGTATATCAGGCACATACAGCACATTTTGAAGCTTAACTTCTTTGCCTAATGTCATTTTTAGAAATACCATTCCTTGGCCCTTGATATCAGATGTAGCTGAATTGCCCATGTATAGCTTCTCTCTAGAATCTGACAGCACAAGTTCAGCAAAGGCAGCTTTATCACAGCAAACATGGTGTGTGGCCCCGGTGTCCAGCCACCACTCCTTTGGGTTGGAGTCCACCATGTTGACTTCAGAGACCACGGCGGAGAGACTGATATCTGACACTTCTTGTGTGATGGTGTTCACCACATTGGCCTCTTTCTTCTTGTTTCTCTTCGGCAACCTACAATTTGCCGACTTGTGACCTAGCTTGTCACAGTTGAAACATTTTCCTTGAAATTTTTGCTTCTTTGAAATTCCTCCCTTAGGCCCCAGCTTGAACCTCGACTTGGTTTTCTTGTTCTTGAAGCTTTTATCATGCTCCACCACATTTGCTTTGGCAACAAACTTGTCTTCCTCAATGCGAGTCGAATAATAAGATCTTCAATGCTCATCTCTTTACGCTTATGCTTAGATAGTTCTTGAAATCATTCCACGCAGGGGGAAGCATCTCTATGATTGCAGCTACCTGGAAAGACTCGCTAATTACCATTCCTTCTACATGAATTTCATGAATGAGTACTTGCAGTTCTTGAACTTGACTAATTACAGTCTTGGAATCCACCATTATGTAGTTCATGAACCGTCCAACTATGAACTTCTTAGCACCAACATCTTTTATTTTGTATTTATGGTCCAAAGACTCCCACACTTTCTTTTGCCATTTTTTCGGACTATACACATTATAGAGTGCATCAGTCAAACTATTTAAAATGTAGTTTTTGCACAAAAAGTCAGAATGCTTCCATGCTTCAACAGCAAGCAAGGTCTGAGCATCTGTTTCATCCTCTCTATCAGTAGGAGGATCCTCTTTCAAGAATCTCGCAAGATTCAGTGTTGTCAAATAGAACAACATCTTTTGTTGCTAGGTTTTAAAATTCAGTCCATTAAACTTTTCAGATTTTTCATTGTGGTTAACAGGAACTGTAACCGACAAAGGTTGTATCGAGGTCGAAGCATAGACCATAGGAGACGGCATCGGTGTCTCTGAAGTGCTTCCAGTTGGAACAACATTCATATTATCACCCATTGCTTCAACTTGAACTTCTATGGAAAGTGGAACCAAAGTTAGTTTCCTTTAAAATTAAAGAAACAAATTGATAATAAAAAAAAATAAACAATCTATTATTAACAACAAAACAAAAATAAAACAAATTATATAACTTATAAGAAGAAACTATAACTATAAAATATATGCAAAACGTTAATAAACAAAAATGAATTATATAACTTAAAATATATAATGTAAACAATCTGTTATTTATAACAAACTTAATAAAAGGTTGTTTTTTTTATATAATAAATGGAACAGTAAACAAAGGAAACATAACCAAAAATTTCTATATATATGTAAACGTTTATAGATGTAACTGGTTAATATATAACATTACAAATAGTAAACAAATTAACATATATAGCAGTCATCTATAACAAGTCAAAAGAACATTAAGACTGAATAACAAAAGTACATAACTTTATAATATTGAAACAGTAAATATAATAAATGTATTTATAAGAACAAAACATGACAAACTATTATAATGAAAATGTTTTTAAAATGTAAACGTTTAAAGAACATAACAAACTATTATAACAAAACGTTAACCAAGAAAACAAATTATTATAATAACTGTTATATTCATAAACAATTATAAACAAAATAAAAAGACAAAAAACAAAACTATCCCTTATTAAACACATAAATGTTAACTAATTAATATATATATATATATATATATAACAAGAACAACATGAACCTATCAAAAAAGCAATTTATTTATTTATTTTATATATAAACGTAATATTTATATATATATATAATTATCAACAACTTAAAACTTTAATAACTTATAATAACAAAAGTGTAAACAGCAATCCTCCACCAATTAATATATATGATAGTAAATGAAACCAAAAAACTGTTTAGTGCTCTATAAAGAAAACGTCTAAAAAATCAACAATTATGAGGAAGCAACTGATTCTAATAAACAATAAAGCAGCCTCCAAAATAAATTACTGTGCCAAAGACAAACAAAACCATCCAAGCAATTAACTGGCAGCACAAATAGAAACAATAACACCAAAAGTTTACAAACTTGACACTAAACAATCACAGGCAAATGGAAACATAAAAGTTAAATGCCAAAACATATACTAACGCAGAAAGCAAATATATCACTTTTGATTGAAAGCACATGACCAAAATGACAATCAATGAAATAAAAAAAATAAACCAAATTAATACCTGAACAAAACAATTTAAAAGACTATTCCATATTCAAAGGCGATTCTGTTTTAAGATTGTTGGTATATATTGTATGGAATATGAATAAAACATATCATATACTACTAACAGGAATAGTAAACAATATATTGCATGGATAAAATGAACAGATTACAATTGTAAAAATTAAAAATTTAAATTAAAGAAAAACAGATACAACAAAACCTTCAATGGAAGCAACACAACGTGGAAATTAGACGAAAATGGTCGAGGCACGTGTAGATCATGCTTTCCTTAAAACAGATTTGTCCCCTCCGATTGTGCACGAGGATTCGACGGAAGTCTGTCTCCCAGGATACAATGACTAGCAACGAAATCTAAAGCACTATCGGATACCGTTTTCGGCGAACTTGAAATAGTGTTTCCTTCTATCACAAAAAATGACTACAACAAAACTAGATAGAACTTGAAAACAAAGAAAAAAAAAACCTCTATGACTTTTTGAGTGCAAATTCTATGTCACTATTCATCTCCCAAAAAATGTGGAGGAGAGTTCCTTATATAGGCTTAAGAAAATAGACATTACAATCCAAATTATAATGAGCTTTTATTTAGAATTTATGTGCATAATGGCACCGGTTGCAACCCTTCATTTTTCATGATAATGGTGCTCATCATCTCCCATTAAACTATCGGTTGTAACCTTCCATTTTTCATGATTATGAAGCTCATAATCTCCTATTAACCATGCATTTGGGTGTTACAATATGAGGTTTATTGCCTCCATTAATCTCCACTAATGAGTATCAATTTCTCATTCACCCAATTGTCATTTTCCAATAGTATTTATAACCATACATGGATTTCTGTTATAAATAATGATTCAACAAGCCACAAAACATATAAACTTTTTCTAGCTGGAAGCTACTACTGTTCATATATACATTCTATTTCTTATACTATACATAGACCTACTTGGTAGTTTGACGTGGTATATTACTAACCCTGTAGCGATACGTTGACTATCTACTTTTCTACATCGTCTCTAAGTTGGATATTGATGCTCTTGTTAATGAGGTTGGTTGGAAAGCCTTTTTTGGCCAAGTGCTCGAACGCGCTCTAGGGATAGTGTTCTAACATTGGCAGCCCTCTAAGGAAGATTTTGCTCCTCCATTCCTCGCTTATCCTAAGGGAAGTTTTGGTAGAAATTCTTTTTCGAATCGCCAAATGTAGCCCCATATGTCCTCGCCCGAATTCTTGTTGCATAAAAACATATCATTTAATCCTTAGGGTACCTAGTTTAATATTAGCTACTAAAAACCAACTATTGGAAGCCATGTCTTCGGTAGCGTTTAAATATCCCATTTTGCTTTGAATTTCTTCTTTCCAATCTAAATCATAATTTCTCAAATTCATTTATCAAGATAGAAAACTACTCATATTTACATATTATATATATTTCATAAACTTATAGCAATATGCGAAAACACATTAATAAAAATTCTTATAGAAACATGCTCATCTCAAGGTAACAATATTGGCTAAAGCAAAACAAATTAATTTCAAATCATGGCTACCAAGAAAGGGATTAGAATCTTACATCTCAAGTTTAAGAACAATCTTTTAATCTTGGAACCGATTAATGTTAGCTCCATACATCCTTCATCATAAGGTGTATATAAGGACAATTAAAACTAATGCTCAACATATAACCATATTCATAAGTAAATCATGCATCGATTTATTTTACTATTGTGGCTTTAAAATTTTTATGTAACTTTGAGGTTTGATACAACTATGCTTTAAAATGAATTAAGGTTACATTTTTGGTTTAAAACTTGTTTAAAATTTATCCTAATATCAAAGAGGTTTTAAAAGGTCTAAAAATCACAAAATGAATAAAACAATAAGGTTTTTCAGCCTACCAGTCCTTGGGAACGGCTTGTCGTTTGTCAGGCTCGAGGGCCCTGCAAAAGGCCACAACTGGCCGGCCAATAAAGGGGACCAGCTTGCTACCCTCAGGCTACCGGCTTGCCGCCTTCAAGTAACCTAAAAGATTCTAGGTTTTGGTTTTCGAACCTTTCGAGCTCCGAGCTTGATTTCAGACTTGTTTTTTACATCTTTGAGCATGAAAAACATACATAAAATGATATAATAATATTAAAGAACAATTTTTAAACTCATTAATACAGATTTAAACATCAAGATTTAAAGTTTGATCTCCACATACAAAACTAAAAATTAAAACACACCAAGTCCAGTTTTTGACACTTGCATATTGACGAAATCCTTAACATGCAGTGAGTAACTTTGTTTTCAAACAACAAAAATGTGTTTCTAACATAAACATTAAATCAAAATAACAATGTAATCACTGCTTTAATCATTCTAATCAAAGTTTACATCACAAAACTCGAAACACAATATATGCATATTTACTCCACAAAACTTAGCTTTAATCCGAAAATAAGAGGACATAATCCAAAGGAAGATTTCAGATTAAAGGAAAAAAATTACAAAACCTGATTAAGATTTAAAATGCTTTGAAAAAACTTAATAACTCAAACCATTAATGGTGCTTGAGAGCTTGGAGTGTCTTGGCTATGGTGGTGATGGAATTTTTTCTGATTTTTGGCAAGGAGGAAGGCTGTCTTTTGGACATTTTATTGTGTTTTTGCTGTAGCAAAATGAAGAGAGGAAGAGAGGGAGAGTTGGCATGGGAGAGGAGGAAAATGGGCAGTTGTGAGTGGGGTTCCCAATGTTGTCTCCAAGATGTTGGAGACTTAAAAAATTTTGAAGTTTTTTTTTTTTTTTTTTTTTGGGGGGGGGGTGCGCTACGGGCCCTGGCGCAGGGGGTGTTGGGGGGGGCGGCTGGTAAGGGTGGGGCTACAAGTAGATGAAGGGAGAGAAAGAGTGTCTGGGGCGATTTTATAATAATAGGGAAATATGGGGTGTGTGGGTAAATAGGTAAATATAGATATAGTATAAAAAATAAATTTGTGTCCAAAATTTATTTTAAATATGTAAATGAGTATGATTTTATGCAACATAAAATATGAAATTTCACATCTCAATTAATTTGGTACACTAATAACTTAAATTAGTCACAAGATTAATTGTATTTAAAATTTAAGGTGTTACATTTACTGTTAATATATCTCCTCGCAAAGTTCTTTCTTCACAGCATCGTTGGAGAAGATGAGTGTCACAAACTAACATTACAAGATCAGAGATAATGGTGACGAAAATGGCAAATACCAATAAACAAGGCGGGATCTACAGCAGATACATGAGATCACGACTACGATTGTGAGCCCAGAATGGCGAGGAGAAGAAGCCAATCTGTCGGCAAACTCACAGACTCAAAAGTAGCAGATCTAGCGGCAAGGTAGCGATGGAGAGTATTTCACAGCCGTGTCCATATCCTATTAATGTTGGAAAAAATGACCGAGCATCTCCGGTGGCATCGTTGACGTGTGGGCCAAATATGTCCCAAGGCCTTGCAACGTCGCCGGTCTAACAATGTCCTTGGCAATGGTGATCATAGAAGTGAGAGACAAAATTTACTACAAATATTTTCAAAACCTACTATTTATGTTAAAAAGTTTTAAAAATCTACTTTTGCCTCACTAATTTTAATGGTATGTTAAAAAATATTATTCTCCTCCTTCTCCCACTAGGTTAATCAAGAGAACAAATTTGATCTCTTCATTGTCGCACATGTTATAAATATATATGACAAATTCTTTCTCAACTATGGCATTTATGCCAACATGTCCCCTTCCTTGTGCCCAACTTTAAAATGTGCTTATTGAATCCCCTAAATTATAATATTTCCCCAAATTCACTTCCGAACTTTAAAATATATTTTTTCCATTAAATTATAAGTTTTTTGCTCTATTTGGCAAGCTTGGTCTTAACCATAATCTTGGTTATAATAGTGTAAAGCTGTCACATGCTATATAATAATAACAAAATTGCTACACTATAAAGATCTCATATGTTACAGTAAAAACAGTTCTAATCAACGGTTCTACTAACCACCTTGCTAGACACCTTGTTCATCTGGTTTAAGATTAGATGCTCAAATACAAAAATAAAAATAAAAAGAGGAGGAAACATAATTCAATCGATCAGTTCATGATGGGTTTTAAAAAAATGGATGAATTTATTTTCTAATTAGCATACAAGTGTTGTTTTGTCCAAAAAAAAAAAAAACCAAAAACTACACAAATGACATAATTAAGAGAGAATTCATATATTCGACCCCTGTTTTGTCTAGTCATCAGTATTTGTTTGATGCGTACGATTATTCTTCATTTTTTTTCTCATTGATAGTGGTAATTGCTTGTACGTAAAAGAATAATTTTCTTATTCTTTACAACTTTTTCTTCTCATTGATCGTAGTAATTCTTTGCACGTAAGAGAATACTTTTGTTACCTCCCCCTTGTTGCGTTTCGGCATTTGGTAGTTAGCAAGAAATTGATTTTGGCGTGTCTCATCTCCTCGAACCTATAATAGTACACATATGCGCAAACCACCCATCCCGTGGATCAGATGTCCTCCATGGTATCATCAGTCAAAGTTTAAGACTATTCACCTCCGCCACGTACCCAGATAGTTTGGCATGTTTACAATCTCACAATCACAGTTTGGCACGTTTATAACCTCACCACCACTCACGGAACCATGCATGCATATTTTTCCACAAGGCGGCTCAACACAATCCAAAACCCTGGTTGTGAGATTCTTTACAATCTCACAACCACAGTTTGGCACGTTTATAATCTCACCACCACACACGGAACCATGCATGCATATTTTTCCACAAGGCGGCTCAACAAAATCCAAAACCCTTTTGGATTTTCCACGTTTAGCACCAAAGAATCCTCCCACTTTTAATCAATATCATAAGAAAAATCTAACTGCCTCTATTTCTCAGACCAAGTTTTGGATTTTCCACGTTAGCACCAAAGAATCCTCCCACTTTTAATCAATATCGTAAGAAAAATCTAACTGCCTGTATTTCTCAGACCAAATTGGGAATATTTGTGATAACCATAATTTCTTGAGGCGAAGAGGGACAAGAAAGGATGGGTTATACAGTCTTATATCCTCTGGGAATTATAATGACACTACCTCCTAATAGTATGAGACCTTTTGGGATAAAATCCAAGAGCAAAACCGTGAAGGCTTAGGCCCAAAACGGACAACATCATGCAAAGCAGAGGTGCGGGTAGTTATAGATGGTATTAGAGCCCTGACCCAGCTGGAAGTATAGCCAACGAGGACGTTGGACCCCCAAAGGTGGGGTGATTGTGACAACCATAATTCCTTGAGGTGAAGAGGGCCAAGAAAAGATAGATTGTATAGTCCCATATTATATGAAAATGGTGTTACCTGGGAATGGTCATAGATAGTAATAATGACATCACCTCCCAATGGTATGGGGTCTTGTAGGGTGAAACCTAAGAGCAAAACCTTAAAGGCTTAAACTTAAAGCGGACAATATCATGTCAAGCGGAGGCACAGATCATTACAATACCACCAAGAAAACTATAGCCCCACACCATTATCTGCCACTCTATATATAACCCCCATAGCCATGTTAATTTTTCACCCTAGATAGTACTACTAAGCTACTACAACATGGCTAACTATAACTACTTTGCAGTAGTACTTGTGGCCCTGCTGGCTCTTGCATTAGCGGCTACCACCACCTGCGCCGATGCCACCCTAACGTGTGAGCAGGTGACAGTATGGCTGACGCCGTGCATCAGCTACGGCGTGTTTGGAGGCACTGTGGCGCCAGCGTGCTGCGACGGGATCAACAAGCTCAACGCTGCCTACGCGACTAAAGACGATATAAGGGCAGCCTGTACTTGTGTCCAGGATGGGGCTGCAGGGATCCCCGGGATTGACTACGATCGGATTAACGAGCTTCCTGGCTTGTGTGGCACTTCTTGCCCCTACAAAGTCTATCCCTCCACAAACTGCACTAGGTTCGTAATGATTTAATTTCTTGTTGATATTGAAGCATATGCTTTATATATAAGTACTTAACTCTATAATGATGCATGGGTTTGATCATTTTTGCAGTGTGGTTTGAGTTAGGCGCGACGTCCATTGAATTTGCACTATCTCGGTGCGAGATCAACTCACTCGCTTAATAATAAAGTAACAAATGTACGCATGCAGAATTATGCATTACTGTACGTAGCTGGCTAGGCTGGCAAAGTACTTTCTTATGTTATGTAATAATTAGCGTGCAATAGAAAGATGTCTAGTAGATAGAGATTGTCTAGTACGATCATTATCTGTGTTGGGATTAATTTGTATGTAAAATAAATCACTTCCCAGATAAGTTATATGTATACATCTTTCTGCAGGTTATTGTCTATAAGGCCTTTTTCCTGCGAAACTTTTTTTTTTTTTTTTGAAACGTTTTCACACATCTTTTAAGATTAAAATTTCAAAAACATTTTCAACATCATTTTTAAAAATTCTCATTTCTAAAACAAAACCATTTTAAAAATGCAGCCAAACAGGTAAATCATGGCTTTTTTGTAAATTTTTTTTTTTTACTTTTGTAACTAAAGAGAATAAAGTATTACTACACAAAGAACAATAATTTAAAAAAAATAGTTTAAAATCCAATCTTTCCTTAAAATTTAGTAAATTCTCAAAAAAAAAAAAAAAACACAGCTCATGCGGGATAAGAAAGAAAAGGACTAGTAGACTAGGGCTTAAACAAATCAACAAGCTTGCAATGATTGACAGAAGATGACAAATGTTAGAAGTCTTTGGGACCATGTTACAGCAATCAGGCCCCAGCCCTCTCCAGGTCCACCCAACGTGGGCATGTGTCCTCTATTAATTAGCAAACTAATATGAAATCTAGATGCACGTGCAAACCTGATCAGTTCCAAGAAAAAGGAAAACTAGTGTTGAGTAAGGTGTGATTGGCTAAGCAGAAATTTTCTTCCTGGCTCACGCTTGACTTGATAAGTGGCGTGATTAGCGCATAATCAGTCGCTTGTTTCTTTTGTTTGAACTTACTTGCGCCTAAATGCAAAGAGGACTTGGTAGGAAAGGGCGACTAGAAGTCATTGTCATGGCCGGAATTGGCATTTACAATGGCGCACATGATGTGGGCCAGGTTGATTTTGAAAGCTGTTAGCCAAAGAGAGGATGGATCTGCAGGACCACCTCATCCGTTTAAAAGAAGCCGTTGATATTTGAAAGAGAGAGCGAGAGAGAGAGAGATAAAGTGAGAACAGAACAGTTTCCCCGTATCAGCTTAGAGTGAACACCTCATTAGAACAAAGTCAAACAAGGAAAAACATCAAAAGCTCAGAATCAAAGCTTTTTAGTAAGAAATATGAAAGGAACACCAAGCAACCACATTACAGAGCATTCAGAATTCTTTAGCGAAGAACAAGGAACCAGCTCACTTAAGCCAATCCATGAAAACTGATCAAGAACGACAGAAATCCAAAAGTCTACATCCCAAGGAATAAATTTAAGATACAAAAGAAACTGATGGCATCATCAAAGCATGCCATTTCCAAATGGGTATGACCTTGCATTCCCCCATGTTCTTACACCCCATGAACACAAAATTCCCTGATGAACAAAGACCGGTGACAACATTGCGACAACACCTACAGAGTGCTAACTTTTTTGGTTTTTTGAAGAATGGACCTAAGAATAAAAAATTAATAATTAATCTTCGACACAAATATAATAAAAAATAAAATAAATAAAAGTAACTTCTCTAAATGATTGGATGTCAATCTATGAACAGTTTATCAGATGGCATGCCACAGACAGGTCAGCAGGTCAGCAGTTCAGCAGCCAGTTCGCATCAAAATGTGGCGCTACTTTCACTTGCGGAGAGCGTGGGACCTTCACTCTTCACAAGAGATGATCCTTTGCTACTGATGTCGAGGCCCTGCAACCGACCGACAGGATCGTTCTGCAAAAGGTCTGTCACAGGATGAGAATTTGATTGTTGCATGTGGTGAGCTGACATGCTAGCCTGGGAATGATTAAAGGGTGGCATCTGCATGTTCTGGTGTCCAGCAGACCCTGCTTGTTGTGGAAGGGAAAAATAACCGGATGGGTTATATGGCATCTGGTGCATTCCCAAGTTGAAGGATTCAGAAGGGCTCATCATCTCCCCAGTGGCAATCCTGAGCCTCTCAACTTCCTTCTTGAGCGCTTCATTTAGAGCTGTATAGCATTTTAGACAAAATGAATGAAATGTGAAATTTAAAATAAAACACTTTTGAAGTTCAAAGGATTACAAAGTGAAATTTAAAATAAAACGCTTTTGTAGTTCAAAGGATTAGAAAGAATACAAGTACTGCTAATGCTTACCGTCACGCAACTGAGCTTGTTGTTCCATAGCTTGCAATCGAAGCTTAAGCTCTGTGTTCTCTGTACTCAGACCTGTTGTATCTCGCTACACGAGACCACAAGAAGTAATTAGGTCATATTTCTAAAATGATTAAAAGAAATGTTTATCTTGGGTGCGAAAAAAGGAAGAAGTAACATGTGTCTTGAGTGTGGAACAAAACTCCCAAATCTCCCAGCAAATGCTTGGGGAAAAAAAAAAAGGGAAGAAAGTAATGGCAAATAAAGCATTAATTACGTCACAATAAAAACCTTCTTTGACAGCAGTCTCTTTAATCACTTTTCTTACAAGACAAATAAATTTTCCAACTGGGCTCTTTACATAATGCTGGGATGAAGGTAATCCCAAAACGGGTGGTAGTGAAGATATGCCCTAACAAAGTTCAACATAACAAACCTGGAAGAGTGTGAGTTGGGCAGAAAGAGTGGTCGCTTCTGTTTGAAGAGTGTGAACTTTGCGCTCAAGTTCTTGTATATAGCGGGCCTTCCTCTCCTTCGAGCGAGCAGCAGACTGCCGATTTGCTAGTATCCTTTACGAAATAAATAAAATGTCAAAGAAAGAATAATGAATGACAAATAACTACCTGATATAGAGTTTAGTATTTCCAATTGTGGAATTTAGACAAGCGGATGTATGTATTTCCAAATCCTTGAGTCTCGGTTTTACAATTCACTTTACAAAAGCCCACTTTTAGTTATCAATCTTATCTTGGATCAAGTATTATGGAATAAAAATTTCATTTAACTATTTAGTATCTCCTTCTGACAAATGATTTTTGCCCTGTCGAATATTTCTATGATATTGGCCAACTTTTTCTGTTTAGTGACAAATAATTAACCTTTACATTCTTTTGAACGTCACAACTTATACTTCATCTCCTCAACAATTAGTAAAGAACTAAACATAGAAAACAGCGTATAATCACGGAAAAGAAAAAAACGAAGAAACCTTTTTCACAAACACAAAACTAAATATCAGGAAAATCTACATTCTTTCACAAACACAAAGCTAAATATCAGGAAAAACTGCATTCTTTTAAAAATTGTAAAAAAAAACCACCAAGCATTTTCAAATCTTGATGGATAATTATGTTAGGGTCGAAGTCAAATCTCATTAAGCATCAGTCAATAAAATGACAGTATGAACGAGATCTAAAGTAAAGCTGACTCAAATTGTCATATGGTCATGGATAACACAATTTAGAAGGCCGTGAACGACCTAAAATAGTTCAAGATTTACAAGCACAATGAAATCAATGAGAAAGTAAAAACGGAACAGTGCTTTCATACTCACTTTTCCTAATTCTTCTTTCCGTTTGGTCATTTCTAATTTCTTTTCTAAATCAAACTTACGCCGAAATCAGCTTCATTTCATCTATTTTTATTCAATAATTTAACGCCTCACATCCCTACATTTTTCTCATTAACAAACTCACGCTCAAGCCCTACATTTCTCAGCATCCAAACAGAAAGAAACAAAATTTAGTGAACCTTTTGGCACGCTTGGGATCTATGGTCCAGAGCTCGGCAAGCTTATCAGGAGGCATCGCCTTCTTCGCATCCATAGTCTCTCCAAACACGCTCGTCGACGTCGACGAGCCGTCCACCGAGCTGCTGTGCCTGTGCCTAGGCCTGCCACTCCAACTCTTCTCTCCCTCACCGCCATCACCTTCGGCCTTAACCTCTCCTCCATTGACGCCATTTCCGCCGCTCTGATCCGCGCAGTTCCCCCCCGTTCCAGCCCCGCCAAGCTTATCCACATCAATGTAGGTCGAGAAAAGGTCGTCCTCGGACCCGATCTCCTCGAGGCTGGCCGTCGAAGATCCGCCGTTGAACGGATCGGACGGCGACAGATCCATCATGTCCTCCGTCAGCCGGAAGCTGACCTCCGACTGGGCCCTGCGGTGGCCGCCGCCGCCCTTGGTGAAGGCGCCGGCCGAAGCCGGATTTGGGTTGGGGTTTCCGAGCATTGTGAGAGTCGCCGCCGATGAGGAAGAAGACGACGTGGCGGCGGTGGCGAACGGCTGCGGCGGCGGCGCTAAGCGGTGCTTGAGAGCAGAAGAGGCAGCGGCGTTAATGGCGTTGGGATTGTGAGAGGGAATTGGATGGGATTTGAGAAGGAAGGCAATTGGGTTGTTCTTATTAGATTGTGGATCTTGCATTTCTTCTGTTGTGGACATCGTCTTTTCTCTCTCTCTCTAGTTTTTCTTTCTTCCCTTTTCTCTCTCTCTTTCTAACCCATGCGTTTCGCTCTCTACCTTGTCACGAGGAATAATTAACCACCTTTTTCCCCCTCTTTTGCCCTTCTTCTTCTTTTTATATATATATTTTTTAACACGTACAAATTCACCAATGAATGCGAAGATCTAAGAATTATGCAGTAGAAGTGAGTTTGTCTGAGCGTTGTTTATTGTAATCAAAAGAAAAAAAAAACTCTGTAATAAATATTAAAATTTATATATTATTAAATTGTTGCCTAATCTTATAAATCAAAATTGTGTAATATAAGATGTACCTTTTATTTAGCATAATGATTCACAACTATAAGAGTAAAGTTTTTACATTATATAATATTTTAAATTAAAAATAGTTTAAATTATTAAACTATTCTCTCAAGCACCTAAACATTTTTGAAACTTTGACACATTAGCTTTCTATTTTATTGTGAGCAATAACGTTTGTAATTAAGTTTTGTTTTGTTTTGTCTAGGATTATTTGTTCTCAATGATTTCTTTTTTAATTTTATGGAATGACATGATATTTGGTTTATGTTCAGCACCATTTTCTTTTTGTATTTAGTTTTTAATCATCCGACTTTTATTAAATATTTTTATTAAATGTAGGGAGAGAAAGAAGGTAAAAAAGAAAACCGCCCATATCAGTTTAAAAAAATAAAGAAAAAAGGATAACATTTTCTTTTATTGGTTGGATCATGCTAATTTCATAGGAACAACTGTAAGTTTGGTATGGATTTTCCTTTTTAATCTCTCTAAAAACGAAAAATTACAGTTCTTTGTAGGATTTGAAATCCCTCTCAATCCATTCCCTTCTCTTTTATCTCTAGAATTGTTTTGTGGAAAACAAATACCGACCAGCAATGGAAGGAAATTAGGTTGCCCCTGATCGCTTTGTTTTGGTCGGCGATGACTATTGCTACTTGGGTGATGGTTATGGATAGGGGGAGGGGAATGACCTCACGATTAGGGCAACACCGACTAGGCTTGAAGAAGGAATAGGCGGCAACTAAGATTTTAGGGAGGGTGCAAGTTGGCGAAGAAGAAAAATTTACCCTTTTTGGCAGTTTTGATCCTTACCGTAAAATTAACAATGGATTTTTAAATCGTGTGATTACTTGAAATGTCACAAAATTAGTTAAATTGAATATTACATACTATATTTGTTGTTGTTAAAAACCTTTGAAATTCATAACATTGTTCACTTAGGGTAACTATTTTTGTAAAGTTTTTAGTTTTTAACTATTATGCATAGTAAAATCATTAGCTTTGTTATAATGTCATAATTTTGTGGTCAATTTTATTGGTAGGAACCAAAAGTACTCCAAAGTAATAAAGGTGTAGGGAGTAATTTATTAAAAAAAGAAGAAGAAGGTTTTGAAACCAAATATATATATATAAAAAAAATAATGCTAATAATTTAACTACCAACAGTACTAAAAACCTTAAAAAAAAAAAAAGTGATCTGTACCTTTTGACAATTCGGTTTTGAGAAGGCAAAGAAAAATTTAAGGCCACCAAGTGATGGACCTTGCGTTGGTACAATGTTTTTAATCCAGTGAATCTAAAATGTAAAAAACAAGGTACAAAACATTTAATGAACCCCAAAATGCTATAACAATGATTATGTTTGGCTTTTTAATGACTTTCACTTTCAAACCCTCCCCAAAAAAGCTTCCTTTGTGCATGACACAAAAGGTTATCATGGCAACTTGTATTCTTCTTTTTTTTTTTTTTGGTGACAATGAAAGCCCGCACATATAGTGATTATACATCACACTACAAAATGTTGTAGATTGCAAGGCGGGGGAAGCATCAAAGATTTGGTCACTTTAAAAAAGAAAAAAAATAAAGTGTTTGATAAACTCAATTCTAACTTAAACAGTATAAAGCTTTCACATGTTACAGTATAAAGTAAAAGTATGTTATAATGTAATACTCTCACATGTTATAGTATTTTCAGCTCCGACCTTCAATTCTAACTCACTCTTCAAACACCATAAAAAATAAAAGATTTGAAAAAATTATATATTATGCAACATTTTTAAAAAATATATTTATTTATATCACACATAAAAAAATATGTAACACTGCCTTTCATATTACTTTTTTAAAAAAATTAATGTGAATTGTTTAACTCAATTTTTTTTTACAATCAATTAAAATAAAACAAACTCCAACACTCTTAATTCTCTCTTCCTCTTTCTCACTCATCTGTCATATTATTTTGTTATTAGCATAATAAGTTTCAAACATATATAACATTCACAGGAAAAAAAAATTACTGTTTCATTCATGAAAGTTTCAAAAAGATTTGGTCCTATTTTTTAGCCCAATAACTCAAAATATCACACAGTTGGGTAGATATGTGTGTGTATGTGTATGTACGTATGTATGTGTGTGTATATATACACTTACATACACACATATATATATATATATATATATATATTCCTTATGAAAGATATTTATGAATTGGATAACAGCCTATTGAGCTTTAATGGCATCGGTTGAGGCCTGTTCATTAAGCCTTCCACACCCCCATGGACCCCCATGGACCCCCAGCCCCAACACCAGTACCATCACCCGCCCATCTTGGGCTTTTAATTGGGAACCAAACAATTGACAGACATTCATAAATGAGTTTATGATATTTGGAACTCATGACAGTGACTAGAACCAACCAACATTTGTTTCAGAGAGGGAAAAAAAATTGTTTGGGGAAAAAGTATGAGTAAATTAGAGGATTTTTTTTTCCCCTAGGAAGCAAATTATAGAATACGTCTTCTTTAACTGATATATGTACTTTTGTGCAATTTCTTTAAAATTATGAACCTTTTAAGTTGATGAATAAACAAAAGAAAATAAAAGGCAAAAATCTTAAAGAGTGTTTAAAGAAGTGCATCTTATTAGAGGAGTCATTCCTCTAGATTTCTAAAAAAGTACACGAAAATGAACAGAAAATTTGGGACAAATTGTGAAAGCTCAAAAATAACTACGAATGATTGCTTACATTGACATAGTGTGTCAACAATTTTTGTAATTAGTATGATCACTACGTAAAATAGTAATACATTATGAGGGAATAATATCTTTAATCGTGATTGGCAGGCATAAGATATGATATAGCGGTAAATCTACATTTAATTCTACCAGAATGTGTAGAGTTTAAATCTTTTATCTTAAAGAGAAAAAAAAAAGGAATTATTTATATGATAAAAGGGGAGATAATAGACAGTTAAGCGTCCCAATAATGCAACATGCCTGTTACTTTACGTAAGGTAGAGTTTGGTTTTTTCGGATGACGGTGCAACCGGATTTAGATTCGACTATTCCCAGCACGCCGGTAAGGCAGCTGGTCCGTTATTTATCAGTAGTTGGCGAAGCTAACGGCAAATTTTTATCAAGTACCATTCCTTGAGGTCTCAGGCAACCCACATCACGTAAGAAAACCAAAAGAATCTGCCCGTTATGAATTTGATCAAGGAGATTCTAGTGAATTGGGTTTGAGAAATTACTAGTCTTAAAACGTTCTACAACTTTTTTTTTAAAAAAAGAACGGTTTCATACACACACACACATTATAATTGTATTTATGTCTCGCTTAAATTTGATACCAATTAATATTGAATAACACAATTTTTTTAGTTTTTATTAGATGGCAAACATATCCGAACAAGCAGGTACTCAAAAACATAAACGAATAACGGAAATTATAAGAAATATCATATTTATAAAATTATTGTTAGAAAATTTCACGTATCAGTCTAGTTGCTTAAATTAAATAATCGACTAAAATCCCATACATAAATAGTCCAACGACAAGCTTGCTTTTTTCCCTCTGTCTTCCTCTCTCTCTCTCTCTCTCTCTCTCCCTCAGCAGCTGATTTATGAGCCGAAGCCTTGATTCTTCCGCTTCGTCCTCTCGGCTGATGGTGTGTCTTCATCGGAGTGCAAGAATAACAACTACTCTTCTAGGCAGATTGGTGACGAGTGATAGATCTCGTCCTTGACATGGTTTTCTTCGACACGGACAACGGGTGACGGAACTCCTCGTCTCCAACGGGGGAGGGGGAGACGGGTGTCAGGCGGCTGATCTCGTCCTCAACATCGTCTTCTCTAGCGCGAGATGCTGTTGCGGGCGGGACTAGTTGGCTAGTCCTTGCACAACACAGAGGAGAGAGAGAGAGAAACGAGGGATAGCAGGATGATGAGAAAAAATCGTATTTGAGAGACAAGAGAGAAGAGATAGGAAAAAACAAAAGGAAAAAAAAAAGAAAAGAAAGAAAGGTGTTTTTTGCATTTTAGTCATAATACAAAAGTTGATTTTTTAATATGCTATTTACTTAACATTTTAAAAATATCTGATATTAATTTTAATTAGTCTTCGGAAAATTACTCTCTCTTATTCTCCCAAAGTATAACCATTCACTATTTTTTTTTTTTATTGGTGGGGCAGCAGTTCTCCTTACAATGCTCTGTGATTGTAGTAGTTAAGGCTTGTCCATATTAAATTAGTATATCTACATTAGTTTTTTTTTTTCTTTTTCCCTCTTGAAATATGCGTTTTTATTTGCATTTTTCTTCTTTAGGGCGTGCCCTACTCTACCTGGCCTGCAAGGCGTTTAAAACAAGTGGATAATGAAATCAAGAGACAATTTTCTCTCCTTATGAATCATCAATATTCCTTTCGTTTGGTCCCAAAAGGGACAGATGGAATGGTTGTGGACTTAACTATCCAAAACACATTTTCCTTTTGTTTGTGAATTTCTCTTTCACTCTTGATACTTTTAATCAAAGAAACTGCTCTGCTTGGCATTTAAAACAAGTGGATGATGATAAAATTAAAAGATAATTTTCTCTCTTTAATTATTATTGTTCCTTACTTTTGTAAATTTCTCTTTCACTCTTGATACTTTTAATTAAAGAAACCGCTTTGCTTGGCATTTTTAAACTAGTGGATGGTCAAATTACAAGATAATTTTCTCTCCCACGTTCTCAACGAGCAAGGATAATTTTCTTTCTTTAATTACTATTAGTCCTTTTGTTTGTGAATTTCTCTTTCAGTAATAAATCAAAGAATCGGTTCTCGAGGAGCAAGGATAATTTTCTCTCTTTAATTATTATTATTCCTTTCGTTTGTGAATTTTTCTTTCACTCTTGAGACTTTTAATCAAAGAGCCCGCTCTGCTTGGCGTTTAAAACAAGTGGATGATGAAATTAAAAGATAATTTTCTCTCCTTAATTATTATTATTCCTTTCGTTTGTGAATTTCTCCTTCAGTACTCAATCAAAGAACACGTTCTGGAGGAGCAGATAATTTTCTCTCTTTAATTATTATTCCTTTCGTTAGTGGATTTCTCTTTAAGTTTCAATCAAAGAACCCGTTCTCGAGGAGCAAGGACCATTTTTATATTCTAAACCTCTATTCGGCATGTTGGTTGAAACCGTTAATTTTGACTAAAAAATAGTGTACAGCTCTCAACAGTTATAGTAAAATATCAAAAAATTAATACAATATAAAGCTCTCAAATGTTACAGTTTTTAAACCAATATTTTCAGTTCTAACTTTTTTTTCTAGGCACCCAATAATTCTAACATAATCCATAAGCTCATTTCACAATAATGGAGAATATCAAGTAAATGCGGTTAAGAATTAAGAAAAGCATGTTTCCACGTTATTTTCCCCTTCCATGGTCCCGCAAAGAGAATAACATCGTTCCAATCTAGCACGCCCTTTTTTCCATTCCGATCTCCCTTATCCCATACTGTTCACGTTTCAATTATCCGGTTGGAATTTCTGCAACATCACATCATCTTTATTCTTAAAAAAAAAATACAGTAACTCGAAGACCATGGCGATCAATACTAGTAGTCCACAGCACCACCGCTGGCTTCTTTACTTAGAAACCGGAATTCCAGCAGCCACCGGAGGAAACATCGAAAAATACGCGAATTTCGACAAGAACATGATCATTGTCTTGTCGGCTTTGCTTTCCGCGCTGATTTTTGCTCTTGCGCTGAAATCGATTATGCGCTGCGCTCTAAGATTCGGTCAGAGATTTTCCTCCGCAGATGATCACCAGCAGATATTCGTCGTACGGCCTGCTGCAGCTGACAGTAGTGTTATTAGGTTCAGAAACGACCAGCTTGGGCATGGGAAGAACATTATTGATGTTGAGAAGAGTAAGAATAGGCTGGCGAGTCAGATTCCGGAGATTGTGTACGGATCATTGGAGGAGGGAATGAAGATTCCTGTCACAGAGTGCCCGATTTGTCTGGCGGAATTCGAAGGAAGAGAGAGGGTGAGGATCCTTCCGGGGTGTAATCATGGGTTTCATGTGGAGTGTATTGACGCATGGTTGAGGTCCTGCTCGTCTTGTCCCATTTGCCGGCGATGCTTAGATTTTTCTTAGGTCATTTGTGGTTAGCTATTTTGAATTGTGTTAGAAAATTTGAATTGTAGGGTTCAGATTACAATTCGTGTTCGGATGTAAAGTTAAAATGTAAATTTGAATGAAGAATAAAAACCGAATTTGTATTTGTATAAATGTAAAGGGCAGAGAGAATGAGCCTAATTTATAGTGTTTAAAATATTAGTTTAAAAGAAAAAGTTTTAGTTTAAGCCAGTTTTATTACAATGTTTTCTTTTATAAAAATTGAATTGTTATTAGTTCAAACTATGTTTCAAATGCTCTATTAATTTACTATTTAAAAATAGCTTGACAAGTTGAAATATAGAGTAAACTTTGGGTTTGGATAGTTCAATTCAATTTAGACAAGGATTAAAATCTAACCAAATGCTTATCAAATAAAGATTTGAACTTGGTTCATCACTCAGATTGGAGAATCTATTCAAATTAGCAAACATGGGTTTATTTTCTTGTGAAACAAATAATAAAAATTTGTGTTGTGGTATCGATCCTTAAAGTTTATATAAAAAAAGAGGCTATTTATATAAGTGTTTAATTATATGACCTTGAATCTAAAACTATTCCCAAACTATTTTAATTGCAAACCAACTGCTATGTTTCTCTCTAGATATAAATCATAACAATTAATCAAGCATAGCAAGATGTATTTCATATTAGCTCTTGCGATCACTTTGATTGTTCCTCTCAAAATTATTATTCTCCAGGGATGATGACCAGAGCAAGAATCTCCCTGGAGGTAGGATATCATCTAGACAGTAAAGCGTTGAGCTTTCTGAGAGCCATGAAAGATGATCAAGGTCTCCAAATGTCTAGAAGAAAGAATATCAAAACATGGGCAAATTTTCAAAACCTCTTTAATGGTTTCACCAACCGTGGTTATAAGATGATGTTTTGGCTGCGAAGCAACCCGTCACCCTTCAAGCTATTGTGGGAAAGCGAAATATATTTGAACTCACAGGATCAAGGCAACTTAGTTATTAATTCTATGCAATATTACACATTTTAATTTGCGTAGATTACATGGAGTAAATATAAAAATTGAGCAAATAGTAACGTTTATCACACTTAACCAACTTTAACCATTCACATATTATTAAAAAAAAAAAATACAGTAAGTCAGTATCACACCAAGATAAATTAAGGTTGGCTTTTTGATGCTTAAAATGTCAGGAACCAAAATAGAATTTACAGGGTTTATTGTGAAATCAGTTCTAACCAAAACTTTTAGTTATTGTAGTTTAAAGCTTTCACATATTATAGTTTTCAGTTTAAAGGTTTCAGTTTTAACTACACTTCCCAAATGCCCAAACACCCTATTATAGTATAAAGTTTGAAGACCACTTTTAAAATTAACCTATGTAAATGCGTTTAGGTTTAATTTTCTAATTAATTTTGCAATTAATTTTCACAAATTAATTAGAAGGTCATGATATTTTTTCTCCTTCAGGTACAAACTAATAAAGGAAGCCATCTTGAGCTTCTTGAAGCCAGAGAACCTTCAAAACTACGTAAAAAGGATGGATGAATTAGTTAACAACACGTTATCGAGGAAATTAAGGAACTAAAAGGGCATCCTTTAAAAGCAGTGACTACCAATAAAAAGATTACCCTAATATTGCATGTGACCTTATATTTGGAATCAACAATGAGCAAGCTAGGAAGGCCTTGTTTAATTTTTCTTCTTTTCTTTTTTTTTGGTTATCTACAAAGCAGTTTGGTCTCTTCCTATAAAATTTCCAAGCACTACCTACTGGAAAGGCATAAGAGCCAGGTCAAGGATTATTGACCGGATTTTACCAATCTTAATGAAGAGAAAACAGAAACTCTCAGAAGGGAAATTGAAACTCATAAACGAAGTGTTGTGTTGCGTGTTGGCATTAAGAGGTGATAATCAACAACCACTTGACGATGATCCAATCATAGATAACTTTGTCGCGTTGATGATAGCCAGTCATGACATGTCTGCAATCCTTATGAGCGTGATGATAATGGAAGCTTTCAAGAGATGCTGAGGCCTACCAGAAAGTTCTAAAAGGTGAGTATACCAGAAAGTTCTAAAAGGTGAGTAAAACCAAATATTACCGATTTGTGAATATGTTATTACATTATCAAATTTGTTTGGGAGTATGAAAAATAATTTATTTGTAGAACATAATTCTCAGTAGTTATATCGTATTAGAATCTTATCAGATTAAAAAATTACAACAATTTAACAAACTTTAACAAGAATTCAGTTACTAAAAGTTGTGAATAATTTTTTTTTTACCTACTACAAAATTCCAAAAAAATATTATTTCAAATATATATATATATATATATATATATTGTCTCCAGCCAAACACCTAAACCAGTCAAACACCATTTTGTTCGCCAATGTAATATTGTTTATATATACGTTTGTATAACATTTAATTTGTTTTAGTGTGATACTTCAAATGTAATCTAATAGGGTGTTTAGCAAACATGATTAGAATCAACTTTTTAATTCAAAACAATATAGCATATGAGAGCTTTACATTGTAATAACTTTTTTTGCTTTTTACTGTAACAAGTGAGAGATTTATATTATTCGTTAACTAAAATGTTGGTTTCAACCTTGCCAAACATCCCATAACACTTATAATATTGGAGGTTATACTTAGGTAAATTGAGCGTTATACGGATATACGAACGATGTTATATTGATCAACAAAAAATGTTACCCAGTGTTGAATTGGTCAAGATGCTAATATATCTAGCTATCTTTTATTCACTTTTGACCCCAATGACAAAATTAGAGCACATGGACATTGTAAGAAAGAGGGATGGAGGGAGGAAAGATCTAACATGGGCCGAGATACTAAAAGTGAAGTACACGTGGCGAGTTGCCCAAGAGCTGATGAGGTTGATCCCCCTGCATTTGGCAACTTTATAAGAAAAGCACTCAAAGATACAAGCTATGGTGGATATGACATTACCAAATTATGGCAGATAAGTATCATAAATAATTCATAATGGTGGTCCTATATATAAGAAGTTATTTCCTTATCTTAAATGGGTTTTCCAATAATGTGTGTGTGTATGTACATATACGTATATAGAGATGTTTTGGGTGGCCTATGGAACTCACATGAACAAAGATGTATTTGACAACCTAACAGAGTTAGATTCGTCACGTTTTGGGAATCCATCGAAACCTATCCCTCCTATGCTTATGTTCCTCTTGGTGGAGGGTTTCACACTTGCATTGGGAATGCATTTGCTAGGGTCGAAACACTCGTTACCATTCACAAATTGGTTACTTTGTACGAATGGTCACAGGTCAATTCTGAGGAAGTCATCACCAGCCAACCAATACCATACCCGTCTATGAGTCTTCCCATCAATACGAACCCTAGAAAATCCCTTTAACAAAGGCAATTTTCCTAAAAAAAAAACTTGCTGATAGGTATCTGTCTTTCAGCTATCAAATTTATAGAAAAAAAAAGTGTTTTTGGTCGGATCTAACGGTTTTAAAATATGTATTATCCATGAAACTCAAATTGTAGAAGTCCCCCTTAGCAAAACACCACCTTAATTAATTGCCCCACATAAAGTACTGGTGCATGGTGACGTTGTTTATTGTGTGCTTATTTGTGTGGGGGGTTTTTTCGGCCTTCTTGCCTAGCTGGTGGTGTTCTCTTTGCAAGCAAATGTCTTGTATTTTGAGAACATTAAATGACAGGTTTTTAGAAACCGTCTAATGTGGTACTTGAGATGGTGATGGTTTTAGAAAACCATTGTCTAATGTTCTCGTACAAATTTATGAAATATGAAACTCTTCACATAGCACTTTTTTAAACACATTAAACATGGTTTTCATAAAACCTTGTTAAATAGACGTTGTCTGATTTCTAATTTGTAGTAGTGACAAAAGTTTCAAGGTGGAGTCAGTCCCATTGTGATGGATAAAGGATATAAAATAAGATTTGTAGGAAAACTTTGGTATATTAACCATGTCAAGTGGTCATATATTTTAAGGCTTGATTTTGAATGAGTCCTACTTAGTTTTTTTGTAGAAGATCAAAATGGTTCAAATTTTTCCTATGAGATCTTTAAAACGATATATTATATGCTTAAAATGATAAATGAGTGAATAAAATATTGATGCCTAAAATATGCAGCTTAAAAGCCACATCAAAGTGTTTTGAAGATGATTAAATCAAACGCAATTTAAAGGATGAAACCTCTGAAATTAATCATGCATAAAGACAGTATAATTGTCTTCTTAATGGCTGATTTAGTACCTAATTATGGCCTTAGAAATTTTGTCGTAACAACCCCATATAATTAGCTATAAATTGGGATCCAAGTCCTAGTTTCCACACCTAGAAATTCACAAAATTCCATGCTCATGTTCTCTCTAATGTTAGGCTTTAGAGTGATAAAGTTTGGATTTATTTCAAGTTCGCCAAAGTAGTGACGAAGTGTGCAGTAGTTATTAGTTTGACATTATATCTTGGGAGACAAACGTCATTGTATCTTCAAGCACCAATATTGAAGGGCAAATCTGTTTTAAGAACAAAGTGTAGTTACAGACCTCAACTCTCTTTCATTCCAATTTCGTTTATGGTTATTTTGCTTAATGTAATTTTTGTATTTGCTTAATCTTAATATAAATTGTTCTTATTTTTAGTTATTTGTTCGTCTATAATACTATACTACAAAGAAAATTATTTTATAAATTATATATGAACATTGTACCCCAATTCAAGTCGCCCTATAATTTATCAATATCGTTTAAAATACCATTTGATTTATAGAATACTGTTAAAATACCCCCTTCATCTAATTTTGTTTGTTGACACCAAGTTTTGTTGACGTGGCTGCATATTGAAGATCTTTTTATTTGATAAATGAATATTTTTTTAAAAAAGAAAATGAGTATTAAGAGTTAATGAAATGCATTTTAAAAGATAATCCATAATTATAAAAAATTGATAAAAACAAATGCATTGAAACTTTTTTAAATCTATAATGAATTAAACTTAACAATTAACGCATACATTTAGCATATTACTTCTTGGGCCTTTTTTTTTAACAATTTTGGTCCTTCAGAATTTTAATCCCTAAAAATAAAATTAACAATGAATCTTTATAAAATTAAAAAAATAATCTTTTGTTCATCTCACATAACTTAAAATTTTACAAAAAAAGTTACATGATATGCAAAATGTTCAAATCATTGCTATTGAAACCCTTTAAAAATATAATATTATGCACTTACTATAACCATTTATGTCAAATTGTCAATTATTATTGACAAGGATGTCATCATCTATGTTAAACTTTATAATTTATTTGTCAATTTTATTGTTATGGACCAAAACTTACTATGCGAAAATTAAAAGTTTAAGTACTTAATGTATCTCATATCTTAGAGCTTAATAGGGGCAACGACTATTTTTTTTTCGAGCTTCTTATAAACTGCCAACATACCTTTTTTTTTTTTGGTTTCCTTTCGAGCTTTTGATGATAGGGAGTATCTTCTATTAGTATACTTTTGTAAACGTTAAATTTGATCAAAATCACATCAATATAAAAAAATAATACTAATAAGTAAAAACTGGCAAATTTGATATAAGTATCACAGCTACAAAAAGATTTTTACCAAAATTTTTAGGAGAATTTTTGCCAACTCCCTTGTATAGAATTATCATTTTTCTTTCCCTATAAAAAAAGACCAGAGTTCAACTGCTCAAAACGGGGAGCTGAAACGCTGCTGGATCTGGTTTCCTAAACGTGGACTGGGTCCTTCAACTAGTTAGAAACGGAACTTTTTAGCAGTCTACGTGGTCTGACATTCTACAGTGAACTGAATACACTGCATATGGAGGTTAGAACCTTGAAAAAAGTGAAGAGGTTTCAGTTACTTCACGTGGAACGACACGTGGCAAGATCTCATTTATCCAAAATGTAAGCAGCAGATGTCACTTTGAATTTCTTTTTTTTTTTTGTTTTTGTTTTTTTTTTCTTCTTCCTAATAGGTTGGTTTATGTTGTATTCACGGCTGATTCTTGTTGCTGAAGCCTTTCTTGAAAATCACAGTTTCAACTATTTCTCAACTAAAAACTACTCTCTTGTTCATTGTCAATTTCACCCTTTTTTTTTTTTTTTTTTAGTTTTAACCATTTTCAAGCTTATCTTTTTGGTTCATTTCAAATTAACTAAAACTAATATTTTGACAAATTTATCAAATATAAGTTCTAATTATAAACTATGATCTTGACTCTTTTTTTTTTTAGTTCTAACCGATATTAATTCTAATCCGGCTCTCAAACAGGGTGAAGTTGCAAAACAAAACCTTTTATATTGACAAAAAGGGGGGAAAATTAGAGAAGTATCGTAGAAGACTTTTTTTTAATAATTAAAAAGACTCTAAAATTTATGTATTTGCTTAAATATTAGAAGATATATATCTCAAGTTGAAAATTATATTTTAAACCAAAAAAATACTAATAACAGGTGAAGATTCCTTAATTTTCTAAAAAAAAAAAATTCGAAAATAGCTGCCGTTGTTTAGTATTGGGTTATACAGCCTTTAAAAGCTTCGAGAACGGCAATAATTTATTTATACGTTCCAAATCTAAATCGTTCCTAGTATTATCTAGTTGACTTTGTTACGAGACAATTATAATAGTAACACCATTATTTAATATTAATTGCAAAAAAAATTTAAAAAAGAAAAGTTTTATATACCAAAGACGATATTTTGCTACTTCAAATTAAGCATTTATATAAATAAAAAAGTTGATATGATCATATATGATGATAATAATATATCACATCAACTATAAACATCTAGTTATTTAACAAATAACAAACGGTTTCAAAATGT